>WYDI02022760.1:21607-119889 GCA_009867235.2 Psittacus erithacus
AAAGAGAAAGAGAAAGAGAAAGAGAAAGAGAAAGAGAAAGAGAAAGAGAAAGAGAAAGAGAAAGAGAAAGAGAGAGGAGGAGGGGAGGGGAAGGGAAGGGAGGGGACGAGATAGAGAAACAGAGAGGGAAAGAGAAACCCCAATGGGGTGTGTTTACAACTTGGGCTTTCAAGAGCTGCACAGTCCTGTAACATCCATAGGAAAATACCCAGCACCAGCAGATCTCTGGCAGTATCAGCAGACTTCAGGTACAGTTGGGCAGGGGCCAAGGGGGCTCAGCATTTTGCATGTGCTACTAACAGAAAGCCACTCTGAAGAGCAGCAACACAGGTGATGGCTAAGGAGTCATGCCAATAGGCCAGGTGAGCTCTCACTCACAGGACTGTGCCCTGCTGAGTGATGGAGCTTATGAACAATAAATGCACACTGGAGCAGGTACAGGAAGATAATCAGGTCTTTTGAGAGGACCTGAGGACTTGTTCAGCCAGCTAGGAATGGATGGCTACAGGATATGACTGTATACTGTCAACAGTGTGGACAATTAAGCAGCAGAGAGAGAGAAGAACAAAGTACTGGCATAATATCAATATATCAACACTTTATGGATATATTTAGGCTGGAAACCAACAAACTGCCTTATAGGAGAAAAGGGAACAAAAGTTCCAGCTGATTTTAGGGCACAGCTTAGCATATTCATGCAAGACTTCGAATGGCACTTATACTAAGATACCTTCTTTCCAGACCCACAGCTTTAGGTGAGGGTTTTGCCCTGCACACACACGCAGCATTACCAATCTTGTTAAAGGGTGAAGTCATGATGTGGTAGGACAACAAACTTGAAATGCAGACTGAATTTTTATTAACCATAATTAAAATTCTCAAGATAGGTTAACGGTAAGATCATCTTCTGAAATTTAATTTGCAAGGCCATTTATCGAGGAAGTATTTTTAAATACAGTTCATTTAGCATTTACTTAGCTCTTCATACCAGAGTGACAGTAAACTTCATAAGCAAGGCAAATTCAGAAGCAGCAGCTGTAAATCTCTGTGTCCTGTTGTCTCACGGAATTTTTGTTTAAAGACCCTTTGCAGCTTTCCAATCAACCACCACATTTCCCAGTTTGGGAATGGCCAGTAAGACCTCTGCTCACACCCCTTCCCCATGGAAGGGCTCAAACCTGAGTATCTCAAGCACAAAAACCCCAATCCAGCAAGTGGTGAAGCATTTCAGCTTGTCCAGAGAAACCCCCCAAAATAATTCAAATTCCTGTTCTGTAAAGCCAAATCCTTCCATGTTTCTATTCCTCACCCCAGAACAAAGTGGCTTCTCTAAGTTACAGAAAACAAACATGCAACATGCCATGGCTGCCTGCTGCTGGAAATACTTTGTCCTGCTGTGTGTGTTAACAGAACACAGGAGCAATGCAGTCCCATACACCCAGGCCACCTAAGCCTCCCATCCCACCCCACACCCTGGCTCCCTTGCAACAGGGTCCCTCATCGCACATGTCATGGCACATGGAGCCAGTTATAGAGCATTGAAGAAAATCCCACAGAGACCTTCACTTGGTGGATCACCAGAAAAGCTGGCGCCCATTTCAGAAACAGACACAGTCATCGAGTTGGCATTATGCAGCAACTAAAATGCTCTGTAGGAAGATAAGCACAGGTTTTAATTGCCTGTGTTGGTGTTACAGAGGGAGCAGGCTGCAATGCTGCTGTAGCAGCACACATGGGTGGGGACCAGTGCTACTCTGAGCTCTCCTCTCCAACACCAGCAGCAAACTGCTCTTGCACATGCTCACAAATAAATTACTTGCCTGGCTGTGCCCTGCCTGCACCTCCCCACACTTTGAGGACAGCCAAGCAATTCCTGCCCCTTGGGGAGCTGGCGGGCAGCTGTCGCCACAGGACCAGAGCAGGCTGAAAGCTTTGGGCATAGGGATGGCAGCTAAAGGAGCCACGCTCCCAGTCTTGCAATGTTTACAGCACTGACATCACTTTGAAGAGGAGTGAGAATGAAATAGCGTTGGCTTACTCAGCCAAACAGCAGCAGAAAGCCTTTCTGCTTACCCCAGGCTCTCGGTCAGGGGCTGGAGGAGCAGCCCCACTCCCCTGGGACTGCAAGGCTTGGAGAGACTAGGGAGAATTACAGCTCAACCGAAAACCATTCCCTCTCAAATGTTTAATGATTTAATTCCTGTGATGTAAGGTTATCAGCAACTGTCCACAAATATTCTTCAGTGCCTGTAAGCAGATTAACAGCAATCCTGCTTGGAGCTGCACAGGTGTCACCCACTGCTTCGGTGGCTTGTGTTCCATTTTCAGTGGCGCCTCCCTGTCCTCATTTTTGCTCTCCAGATCTTCAGTGTGACTCTTCGTAACACCCTGCCACAATTCAATAGGCCTCTACAGCTCGACACAGTGAAAAAATGCACTGCAACTACATGGTGACAGCCCTGAGTGCTGCATGGCTGCAGTAGTGCCATCCTGACTTAACCACTGGGCCTAAATCGCTCTAATTCCTTCTTCCCCAGAATCGCTCCAGATGACGCATCAGAGGACACACCAACATGCTCCTCATGAGCAGGTATTTGGCAACCTGAGTATTAGCAATTTTCCCTCTTTTTGTGACAGACATGGCTCCAGGTACAGGCAGAGTTGCCATGGCAGCCATCCATCTGCAGCCAGCACCGCTGGTCCCTGGGGACCACATAGGGTAGGCTCTGCTTTGGGATGCCACCAGCCCCTACACTCTGCAAACCCCCCTCTGCCCGCTGCCCATGCATGGCACGGCTTCTCCATTGATGGGTTTCAGTGCACCATGGATGGCAAGGGCAGATGACAAACATCCAGCTGACATGTCACCTCTACTGACCTGCAGATGTATATGCTGTGTTAAACCTATGGGAATGATGTAGAGAGCCTGCAGCTTCCGGCAGCTTGTCAGGGTGGGTGATGTGCTGGGGAGAAGGTCCTTTGGGAAGGGGTCACCTACCCCAGCAAGTTCACACTAATGAATGCCCCATCTCCTACCACCAACCTCTCCCCGCCCCCTCCAAATATCTCAACACAACCCCCCTGAGTTATGTGCAGCCTGGTAACCCATACTTTAAATCTGAGGTGAGCAGAGGGAATTTAATGAGTTTAACTCCAAGAAGCAGCAGTTAATTGATTAACTGGGTCCTCACCATCCCTTGAGTCACTTTCCCAGTTTCTGCAGCCTGCTTGCTCTTCACCTCTTGCACCACAGATTCCCCTGGGCAGGACCTCCTTGTCCCAGTTAGAAACAGGCACAATCCCTCCTAAAGGTCCACAGTCCTCCCAAGAAGTAATACTTTATCCAGCACAGGAATAAACCTGCCTCTTTATTTTTTTCTTTTTCAAAAAGGTTGTCGCTATAATTTTTACTTCCTTTTTTTCTCAACATATTGGATTTGTGATGTACATCTCCATTGTCATCTGCTAAGATATCTTCCATGCAGCTCTTTGATTTGAGGAACACTCAATTGTCCTGTAGACTCGTCTTTCAGGGTAAGTGGCTGCTGCCGAATGGCACAGCAGCACCGAAACACCTGCTCATCACCGCGGCAGAAGTGATGACAATACTTCAAGTCAGAAGCTTGTTGCGTTTCCGAGAGATCTTAATCTTCACTGAAAGAGCTCCCTGTTTTTTATTTCCGTATCAGCTTCCTGAATGTCGATAAAAAGAATTACTTGGGCACTATCAGAAACCGTTTTATTTCAACAAAGGGACAATGAAAAACAAACAAGCCTTTATCTGTGCGGCAAGACTGATAGAGTTCATGCAAGTCCTAATTCAACCAGATCCTGAAACAAAGCTATTTAACGCTACGCCACCAGCACAGGTCTCCTCTACAGCCAGGGAGCTTTCCTGTGAATACCTCAAAGAGCCTCAGCACTGGGCACAGACTTATAAAAACCTCACCTCCCAGCACTCTTCAGTGCAAGAAAAGCAGTTTTTGCAAGAATTTGTATCACAAGCCCATGAGAAAGGCCCCAAAATTGAGAGCAGAGTTAGCTGTCTGAAAGGGAATTCAGATTATCTAGTACACCTTTTCCAGGGGTAAGACAAGCAGCATAGCTGGGTGATGAACACCTTCTCCCTTTGCATGTCTGGGTGACCCACCAAGGAAGACCAAGACTCTCTTCCTGACTTTGGGCATCTGAAGATGATACAGCATGTACAGCATCCTCTGCTCTTTCACGATGATGGGGACTGACGAAAGTGCCTCCTTAATCCGAAGAGCTTTCTACAGAGCTTTTCTTTTTGGAAGTCTGGGATGCTCTGGGTGGGACAATCATTTAAAAAAAGCCATTATTTTATTATCACTTGTACATGTCAAGAGCTTTTTGCACCAGAGCTGAAGAAAAAACAAACAAATCCAACAAACCGTCTTCAGACCATGCTAATCCCAAACCCAAGCAGCATAAAGGCACTGAGCAAAGCCCAGCTCGAGGGAGGGCTTCTGTTGCTGTTGAGGACACTGGCACACAGTTGGTGGGGTTTTTCTGCCCCCAGGCACTCCAGTAGCACCAGGGGAAATGTTGTGGGCTGGTTTTCTATTTTACTTTTTTTTTTAAACAGATTATAAACCAGCTAAAGCGAAATGGAATTTCACAGAATGAAAAGGCGTTTCTCAGCTTGATAGCTTTCTCCTCACTGAATCCCAGCCCAGCTGCAAAGAACATGTTTTTTAAGAGTTCTCACCAAAAATAACCCCAACACCCAACTAAGAAAAGTCCCTGGAGTCCAAGACCCCAAGTCTTCCAAAAATTCAGTGTAGCAGAAAGTCCTGGTAGCAAAGTGGTGCAGAAGCCCATCGGCTCCATTTCTGTCCCAGGAGGAGTGTTCACCAAAACCCCCCAGTTCCCACTGTCCCTGATGCTCTGGCATGTGGATGCCGGGGAAAATTGCTGAACCCACTGAACCTTTTGCTAGAATAAAGCCTAGATTACACAGAAACTGCAGGGAGGAGCATGCTGCTGCTCTTCATCATCTCCATGGTCTCATGGATGAACCACGGATATTTGCTACCCCTGAAAAATTAGGCTCTATCAATCTTGTTCAGGTACATACAACTTCAGAAACCACCTGTGGTTAGGTCAGAACTGACTAGATTTACAAGACTGTGGGGAAATAAACTCCATTTAGACTACAGGACAACATCCAGGTTATATTTAAGATAACACAAACACAGCCTTCTCTTCAATGCAGTACTAACAAAAGAAGGGTCTCAGAATGCTGGTCAGACACCTATGGGGGCTGTAGGCTGTTGCTGCACAGACTCAGATCAGTGCAGTGGAGCTCAGAACACAGCACAGTAACTTTAAGTAATTTTCTATCCCCTTATGGCAGTGCCTGTAGCCCTAACCTGTGGTACCTGCCACCCTGCTCAGCCCCAGTGAGCACCAGCTGCCTGTGAGGAGGTGGGCTCCGATGCTCCAGCTGTCTCCAGAGATAGGTAATGGATTTAAACTCTATCCTCCACAGTACGGGAATGCCAAATTAACAAGCAACAAGCTACTGACAAGGGCGGCACTGGGAGGAAGCACCCAAGGATTTAAGGACAGGCAAAGCAGCTTGCAGCCCCCCAGCAACATGAGGCACCCTCACTGAAACAGCAACAGCCACAGACCTTCCTGCTCAATCTCTGCTGTCCCCCTCCTCTTTATTCATATGCACTGGCTCCATGAAAGATTAACCATAAGAAGCAGTGCTGAGAGCCAGCATGAATCACACATGCCCAGTATCCTCCTTCCAGCCCCTATCTTTCCAGCAATGCTCCCAGCTCTCTCCAACTGCTTTGGGTTTTTTTTTTTTGGATGCATTTGTTTTCATGGGATGGAATAATTTTCAATTGAAAATTGTAACAAAGATGTTGGTGACAATTCAGAATAGAAATGTTTTATCATCAGTTTGCAAAGATTTCATGGCATTCTGCAGTGCAGAAAGAGCCTTTTCACAGCCATGGCTCTGAAAAAGACATGCAAAATAAGATATTTTTGTGCATTATGGGTGGTAGTAAGAGGACAACATGGAGTAAATAATTTGTATCAAAACCTAGTTGTTTTAAAGAAAAGAAAGTGACTTACCCAGAGCTGATCATCCATCCCTGGTGGGTTCTTCTTAATAAAAGCACCATAATACGTAGCAATATTTCGGTGGTGAGAATACTTCTTCAGCATGTTAATTTCTTGTTTGATCTCTTCCTCTTCATCCTGGGATGTGGCAAAAAGAAAAACCAGAAGCTCTAAAAGACTGCACTTCACAGGCCCTCAGTTCTCTTCGTATGCTGGTGAACTTCCAAACCCCCATTTCTGACCAAACTCTCCCAAACTTCCTTGGACCATTTTTTACAGCCACTTTCTGCAGCCGAACCCTGAGAGCCTGAGGTCTGAACTGGAGACTAATGGGTCGCTCCTTGAGTAAAAAGCTAAGGAGAAAACACACACTTTGAAGCATCTGCTGCATTTCTGAGCTCTGAACTAGATAGATCTTCAGGCAGCGTGGAAATCAGGTAGTTTCCAAATGGTTCCGGTCATGCGTTTCCTCCAGAGCAGGATCCCAAAGGCGCTGGCAGAGCTTAAGGGAGCAGCAGTCCTCTCACATGGGTTAATGAGCCACCATCCCTGTGTGCTGCTTCAAACCCTGTGGCATAGGCCAGAGCAGAGTGCCCTGGGAAGCTCCTGAGCAGCTGAATGTCTGCAACTGTAAGTACATGCCAGGAGGAGCTGGCCAAGCAAAGAGAGGTTTGGCCAGGAACTGAGCCCTCACATGGAGACATGTTCTCTATTCAGAGGTGCACCAGTGCCAGACTTGCATGCTTTCAGCAGGTTAGACATTCCTCCATCTTTTTAAACTAATTCCTTTATGATTCATACCATAACTTACATCAGTCTTGCGTTGCTCATAAGCTCAAACATACTTGTGTTACCCAAGTAATGCATCAGATACACACACTCGTGGATCCATCAGAGGCCCAAGAAGATGGTTTTCTAGAAACCACTGCATGGCAGAAGTGCCCTGCACTATGTATCTCGGCCATCCAATACCCTGTTCCTGCCCACCCTGGAAGTAGCACAAGATGTTTGGGGATACCAGGCGCTGCGGGTAGCATCATGCGGGGAGGAGGCTGATGCTGCCTGTGCACAAACTCTTCATCACAGTAACTCTTCCCTGGTGACAAGCATTTTTCCTGTGGGTTGCCACAGCCTCTCTCTGTCCCATCTGCAACTTGGCAACAGCTGAAGCAGCCAAGGCAGGGGAACTGCACTGATACCCGTTTTGATGTCCTGCCTCTTTGCTTTCATGACCATCAAACATGCCCTGGTTTTATTTTAAGCTGACTGAATTCCAGGCCACTTTAATTTTGCAAGCTGTGGAGTAGCAGTTAGTGCCTTGATGTCGATGACCTTTATCATAAAAGAACCAGAAGGACTGTTACTTCTTTACTACCTTTGTGTCCCTCACCTGCTTCATCCAGATTTCAGTTTTACGAACAGACAAAGGACAAGACACCCTGGCAAACAGTGATGCTCCCTGACAAGGTGTCATGCAACACAGACAGAGAGCTTTCTTCCCAAACTACCACAGAAAGCGGTTTGATGACTACAGTCTTCCAGAGAGAATTCAGGAAAGCACAGGGAAGATGAGGAGAGGAGGAACAAACAGAAGTAGTAGCCAGGTGGAACTTGTATAAACAAACTCCACTTTTATCTTTGGCAAAAACATGGAGAGTGTAAGCACCAAAGAGGATGAGGAACGGGCCCAAACACTACAAGGAAAACCCGGGAATTCTAGAAGATCTTTAACACCTCTTTCTTTCAAGCAGTCAATACAACTTTGCTTGCTGCAGGAAACCAGGGAATAGAACAATTTAGAACTTTGCCCAGGAAACCAGGGAACAGAACAAGTTATCAAGCCCCATGCCCTCTGCAACAAAAAAAGCAGGTGAATGCTCAGCAACGCTGGGAGCAAGGAGGGATGGCCAGCACAAACCCTCACCAGCTCCCTGGGTACCACTGGCCAGCTTTTCAGTCATCCCCCACCTCATTCCTGGCTCTCTAGGAAAAATGGAGATAAGGCACAGGGGCACTTGGTTTAAGGCTTTATCTCGAATCCTTCTTCAGGCTGAAGTATTCACAATGAGGAAATAAAACCTCCGAAGTGTCAGAGCTGTGGATAGCACCCAAGGACACATCTGTACAGCCAGGCTTAGGGGTCTCCAGCACAACCTCCTGCTCCAAGCAGGACTACTGCCAGCAATCACCACCAGTGAGGAAGGGAAGAAAAAGGAATTATCATAGTGAACTGCTGTACTACTCCAACCCCAAAACTGACAAAACCCACAGACAAGGTTTTGCTGCCACACTTTGCCTCCACCAATCAATTCTGTTACATCCATTGCTGAAAGTAGGTCATGCAGCATACAGCAGGACCAGCCCCCAGAAAATGAATCCAAATTCTTAATTCAGAGATAGTGGCTGCCCTAAACGATCACGTGCTGTAATTTGAGGGCCTCTATGCTGCAATCTTCCCTAACAGATAATTAGCAAGAGTGCAGATGAGTTAAACAAAGCATGATTGTCAGGAGCCCTTGGGAGCTCAGTGGAAGGCATGTAGTTGGAATAAGACACTGGCTTGGGAGCTCACTTAAAACATGGGGACTTTACATTCCAAAAACTTCCTCCATGAAACTGCAGATGGCTATGGCTGGGATAACCACACTAATTCTATTCTCTGCAGGATTTCAAGACACGTTGTCTGCCCATTCCATTAGAGCCTGCTTCCCATGAGAACTCGATAAATGGCACTTGTAACTATTTCAAGTAAACAGAAACAGATATCATTCACATTTACATATTTATTTCAACACATCCTGTCACCTGTTAGCACGAAAAAGAACCTCAAGGTCCTATAGATATTAATACCAAACACAACATCTAAGGTATTTCAAAACACACTCCTGAGGCCAGGTGACTGCTTTCACAGCAAGTCAATTCTGCATGTGCTGAACATCCTGAAAGCCAATTAAAAAAGAACATTAATTGGGAAAAATCAGGTGGGCAGATGTGACTGAGCCCTAAATTTTGAAATGTGTTATTCAACTAAAAAACAAAAAAAACCCCAAAAAAACAAAGAAAGAAAAATTCCACATAACAAAACACGTTCTTACTCCCAGATTTTAATGGCATCATTTATGTAGGCAGGAACTTTGGGATGTATAATACTGCACTTAAAATTATGCATGAAAAAGCACTTTCATGTCACCCTCATATGCATCTGTTTAGGTTTTTAGAGATCATAGCAATTCCACTCTTTTCTTGTTTTAGTTTTGTGGCCACTGGGAAATGGTGAAACTATTCTTTCCCCTAAATCCTGTTACACATTTAATAACTTGTAAAATCTTGGTTGTCTTATTCTGATACAAGTTTTAAAAGAGCCACATTTCTGAGATCAGAGTAGTGTATTTTTTCCTCTTTATCAGTAGGATGCACAGGGGTAATTTAACTTGCCTGGTAAAGTTATTCATAACAATACCCGCACGTAATTTTGGTGAACAAAAGCTTTAAAGTGAAAAACATAGATTTTAAGAAACTGAAATGTGCTATGAATACATGATCCTGCTCCTACGATTTTCTTCAGATTTTATTAACACATTCAAAAGAGCCACTGCTGGAACTCGATGCTGCTTTGTTTCAGCATAAAATCACTTAATCTCGCAAACTCTTCCAGATTTATTTTTCTCTCACGTATTTATTAAAACCAAAACCTCTTAATGGCACATTTCACACTAAGGCAAAGGGGATTTGTATCCCAGGAACACAGGCCTTCCACCAACACCCACATTATCACACCCTATTCCCTTTCCCTTCTTTTCTATAATTTAAGGATGCAAGAGGATACATTACCCCAGTGACGTCCATAACCTTAATAGCAGCAAGCTGGCCTGTTTTAACATGACGACCCTGCAAAAGAAAAGGGAGAAGTTTGGTTTTGCTTGTTGGTAATGTTTTACTCACAGTGAACAATATTCTTAAACAATCTCCAGGTCCTGGCTGCATCTTCAGTTTGGGGTTTTTTTTTCTTTTTCAACAGCATCTTCACAGCAGCCATGATGGGAAAGCGATTCCCTCCTGCCATTACAATTAATTAGTAAAGGGCCTTCAATGCTGTACTTTCCTGGCAAACAAGTGCTGGAATGATCCTTTAATGCTCAGCCATGCAAAACAATAAAACCAAAAACCTCCAAAAAAGCAAAACCACAAACAAACAAAACAGCTCTGGGGTTCTCCTGAGCACAGTGCATGACTCAGCTGATAGTGGTCTGCTGGAGCTGTGAGGATGGTATGTGCTGTCTGGGGTACCCACATGGCACTGGCTCCGGTCCCCTTATGTGTGAGCCCCAGCCCTTGCAGACCTTGGACCCACAGGGATCCTAGCCTTCAGGGCACCATTATACACTCTGTCCAAAAATTTAGTTATTGTGCTAAAGCCTTGGTTAGCAAGCTAGAGAGGTTTTTAAAACCAGATTTACTTCTTGGCTGTGGAAGTGACTCCATCTTCAGTGCTGGCACAAGCAGGGAGCACGCATCTAGAAGAGATGCCTAAGAGCCAGCATGGAAAGAGAAGCACATACGGCCTCCTCGGTTTTCAGCAACCAGAAAATGAGCAAGTCACTGCAATGAACTGCTTGCTGCATAGTGATCAACTATTATCAGTCCTAATGGAAAAAAAAATGCCTGGAAGTGATGGGGAAAACTATGAAAGAGCCGAAACTGTTGATGTGATGTTAAAACCAACAAAACTGCTACCAAGCAAGCCAATTCCCAGCCTTTCTGCCTCTCCAAAGAAATAGATCACCTGACATAATATCAAAATTGCTCATATCAAATCACTCCCTCCCTTCCTCCATTTGTGCAGGGCACATGCTCTGTTTACAAAAAGGACAGAGTCAGAGGAGAAGAAGCTGCTTCTCTAGGAAAACCAGTGAACGCTAATTCCAGCAGGAGAGGTGGGAGGCAAAGGGAAGCATCCCTATTTCACAGTCACTTCTTTACTACGGGAGCAGCCCAAGGCCTTATCACATGAGATACGGCATGGAGGACACACAAGAATGGCAGCTCCTGCCCTGCAGCATTGGTAATTAATGCACCAAGGACACAATGAGGAGCAGAGGCTGACAGGAGTAAAACTGCAGCATAGCAGAAAGTGGGAAAAATATGAGATTTTCCTTAAATTGAAGGCTCCTCCAGCCCTTCCACCATTGCACTTGTTGGTGAGCTGGGGTTTGTGCCTGGGTTTCCTCCCGCAGGCTGCAGATGGTCTTTCACATCATCACACCTCCAGCAAGAACCCCAAACTACCAGACACACCTCTCTCTGGTCCCTTGTGTTTCCAGGCATGGCACTGAGGAGCAAACCCATGCTCCAGCTGCAGGGTAAAGCAGCATCCTCCAAATTTATGACTTTATTGGGAAGCCAATTCACCCACCAGTGCTCTTTGCTCATTATTAACACAATATTAAAAACATATTAACACAATTTTTATGTCCAGAGCAACTGCACATTCTAACAGCAGAAAAAGAGCTTTACTTTTAAAAGTGCTACATATAATAAAACAATGTGCAGCCCAGCAGTGCTTGGCTGTGGCTGAAGCATCCCCCCGGATGAAGCCATCGGGAATGAGGGGTGCACCTCTAGGCACCAACTATTTAAACTGTGTGATCTGCAAAACCAAATCCTCCCCTTACTAAATTCATCCTTGTTTGCTTGGTCAGGAAGCACCCACACATCCCAACTCTAGTTAAAGTCAACAGCACACCGCAGGAGATATGCTCAGACACAACCACAACACACAACATCTTCCATGGAATGGAGGAGGAAAATGGGGAAGCAAGCTGGGGCATTTCAAGCCATGTATTTGGCTAGTTATACCTGCCTTCATCTGATATTCACCGCCTCATTTTGCATTTCAAGGATATGCCTCAGCCTTGCTGCAGAGTGCTGAAGCGTACCTCCGGTACCGACCAAGGAGAAAAGAAGCTCTACATACCCACAACATCCTTCTCCTAGTGATCTGCTACCACCTCATACACCTCCCAGATATCTACAGATGAAGGTAAGAACTTAATATTGTGTAAGTATTTACCAAAACAAAACAAACTGCTTTGATAGATATGTTAATGTAAGCCATGAAGGATACTTAGTCATGCAAAAATCTGGTGAAGTTTAACCAATAAATATTTAGCCTGGGATCTTATAACAAAGATCTACGTTTTGTACAGATTTTCACAGCAATGCACTGTTGAGCTTCATCCTGGCAGATTTCCATCTCTGTCGAGGGAAACCAGGCACCTCCTCATCAGTTAGCCGTCCTTTTTAATTCAATGTAACTTAGTGCTCAACACCAATATTTGCAGTGAAACCATCATACATAGCTGAGAAAAGCCAGTTGATTTTCATGGTACTGCAGACATTCCTGGTTTTGCACGAGAAATATTGAGAACTGAAAGTGATAGATGCAATGCAGCAATAAAATCTTTCAACAGCATTAGCCTCCAGCCTCCTCCTGCACACTGGTCATGCAGAAGCAAGTGCCTGTGCCCAAAGGTTGGGAGCAAGACCACAGAAGCATCTGTGTCCCTGCTGTCTCTCAAAGAATCCAGCTGGACTAGGCAGTGGAGCCATTCTGCCCAAGCCAAGGCAAGCTGAAATTGTCAACTAATGAGCCACAAGTGCTATACTGTCCAGTGTGAATATGGCACTGCTGTAAAGAAGCTACAAATGCAGACTAGGGTATCAAGACCAAGAAAAGTACCGTAAAGCCCCTCTTGCAATGCTTTTATCTCCTGTATGTCCTCCACCCATCAAAACTTGTTGGCTTTTCCCTTTAAACTATCAGCAGAAGCCTCCACTAGAAAACCACCCAATGACTGAGCCCAACTCCTGCACCTGGGTTGCCTCTGTTCCCCCAGCAGAGATGTGGGTCAAAACTACAGGTGCCTTCACTGGAGTCTGGACCTTGGGAGCTTGCCCTGGAGAAGATCCTGGAGAGGATGCAGCTGCCCCTAAGCAAAGCCTTCAGGAGGATGGGACCCTTCCAGGGTCAGACAGTCACTTCTGAGCCTTCAGACCACACAGCCACCACCATTTTGAGTGACAAGAGAGAAGGAAGACGGAGGGGAGCAGCAATTATGGCAGCCATTCTTGCTCCCTGCACCCTCGTCGCCTCCTGTCTTGCCCCCTGGCTGCCTGCAGAAAACGAGCTGATCTGCTCTTTAGCAATCTGTAACATTTTGTCTTCTCGCCTTCTTTGTCTCCTGGCATTGTTTGGAATTCTTCCGCTTGTGGTGGTGGGTGAGCTGCTCCCAGCTGCTTGTATATGAGAGCTAGACATGCAGGAGGACTGGCATCCTTCCAAAGCCCAACCTGCCACAAAAGGCCACCATCCCACCACCAGCCCCATCCTGCCTCAGGGCTCAAACTCCTGCATGGCTTCACCCTTGCTTTGGACATAAGCATGTTTTACCTACCTCTCTCTCTCCACTCACACAGGGCAGCACTTTCACCACCCCATGTTGGCTGTTCACAGTAAGCACTGCAAGGTTTGAAGGACCACTGCCAGCATAACTTGGAGTACAGCTCCTGGAAGACCCAAATACACAAGCATCTTCCAACATCTCCCTGTTCCTTTCCCAAAAGCAGGTTAGGGCTACGTGATGCTCTGGCTGAACTGTTTGATCTGCTTCATCTTCATAAATTCAGCACTGTTACAGACACCATGATGGCTGCAATGGTGTAAAACAAACAGGAGAAAAACAGGGCTACTAAATCATTTTTTTCCCCTCTTCAGATTTGCTGCCAAGGTTCACTTGGGTATAAACCTACATTTCAGCCTCAAGATTATGCAAGCATGAACTTCAAAGCTGCCACAGTTTTTAATTAAACATCCATCTGAGCATAAATTCATGCTCCTAATTACTCTCAAAATGTTATATCAGCTATCACTAACCTGATAATGTTAAGTATTAAGACTAATTTCTGCAAATGAAGCAGACACCACAAGTATTTTTCTTCAAAAGTTGTGGTCCTCGCACTCCATAAAGTGTAATGGACTGGCACATAATGGGAAAATTGCTAAAGACTTTTAAATATCAGCTGATACATTCGGGCATTTTATTTACTAAATAAATAAACTGTGGCCTCAATATCAGCCTTTGTACACAAAACCTGCATATCCTGGCCCAAAATTCAAGTCCACATTTCAAAGAAAGAAAGGCGATTGATTGCTGCTTTTTAAAAGTTTGCTTGTACAAGCATAGATTTCACCTTTAAGCAAACACCGCAATTTCTGTACCCAGAAATGTATCCCACCATATTAACCTCTGCTGTCTCCTATTTCAACAAAATACATGACCCACCACCTGCTGCAAACAGTGGGACATAAGCAGAATTGTCACTCTTTTGAGAAAGGCATAGCCCCCGCTTCCTTCAGCTAGGCAGAGCATCATCTCCTGAACCACCCAGCCAGGGCACCCAGCCTCCAAGCCCCCATACATACATAATGCCCACAGCAGGCATTCAGAGGAGTAATCTTGTTCCATGTCTGATACTTTAAAGCAAAACACTTATGATCCAGCCATTTTGCAATGCCCTTAGTTATGTAACATGTAAGTGTTAAAACAAGTGGGGTGCTCTTGCAAGGCGCTGCAGAAATTTCAACACCAACAGCCTTGCTGGGACCAGACCACAATGCAGAGAAATTTCATCGCTGAGAAATACAACCTGAGGAATAGCTCGTTTCATACAGAAACCTCTGTACACTGAGACAAATAACAAAATGTCTCATAAAAGTCCGAATATTACCACTTGGGCAGGACAGAAGCCTGCCAACTGATTTTATTCCATTTTGGTTTTGTTGCAGTTAAATATAAAGCTGATGCCAGCATCCCAACAACTGCCCTTTCTACTGGCCAGCTCCTGCTTCTAAACTGTGACATCAGACAGCACATCCTCAACAACACCAACACACATTATCTTCCTACAATAGGAACGGCATGGAACACCGGCAAGTCAGGGACTCAGTCCAAGATTTTTAGCATGAAGGCACTTCATCACAAATGCACCTAAAATTGCATCCAGCTTCTCCTGGGAGAAGGAACTTTAACTTCCAACAGAGGCTGTGCATCTAAACTGCCACCCTGCAGTAAATTAGACCATTTTATAGCACCTGGTGTGATTTGTTCTCAGCTTTTACCGAATATAGGCACGTTTCTGTACTTCATTTCCACTGAAAACAATCTTCAGGGTGCACACGTCCCCTCCCCAACTAGTTTAAGGGACTAAAATACTTATTGATGGGGAAAAAAAAGGTTTAGCCTAGTGTGAAAATTCAGACATCTCCAAAAGAAGCTGTTTTATAAATTATGTACTCCAGCTTTGCACTTGGTTTACACATCTCTTCAAACATCTGAAATGAATCCATGTCTCTGAGAAGGTAATTAAAACATCAGACACTGTAAATATCAGGTCAGTATAAGAAAAAGTGAGTCATATAACCGGATGGGAAAAATGTTAATTTTAACAGAAAGTAAAATATCTGTTTGATTAAAACAGAGTGATCATGAGCCAAACCTTATTGTTCCTGCCTATTAACACCAGCCACTAGCAGGGAGATTTCAAACCAGTGGGGACTTGTGACAATCCTGCAAACTAAGGGTCAGGTCCTCACTCTGGCCAGGGACTCGGCCCCATCTCACTGCCTTTCAGCCAAACATTGCAGTAAAACCCTTGCCCTTTGCAGTGGGAACCTGTGTGACCCCTTTGAGAGAAATGGCATGACCATGACAACAGTGTGTTTCCCTCTACAGCACGCATTTCTACTTCTCCATCTTTCCTTGGGTTCACAAACAGCTTTCTGAGAGTTTCAGAGCAACCCCACTCCTTCAAGACACTAAAGGGTATGACTGACTTGATGCAGTTCCCTTCTACTCAGAGCAAACTCCACCGGCTTACAGAGCAACCTAAAACACCCTCTGTCCCCCCAGGCTTTACCACACTCTGCAAACAACATCCTCTCATATACACAACATGCCTGAAATGCCAGAAGCCTTTCACTGAGAGGGCAAGCACAAACTTCATTCATAGCTGATCCTCCCTTACATTTGTCATCTTTTCCGACATTTTACATTGTAAAATCCTGGAAAACATTAAAAAAAAACCTCTAAGAGAAGCAAAAATAATGTGGACTTTTTTCCCCCCAGATCTCCTCAGCTGGGCATTTTTATTAATACTTCCGTTCGGATTAACAACCAGAGCTTCCCCTCAGAAAGGTATAAATCCTCTCCCAGCACAGACGCCTCTAATTGCACAGGGCCAAGCTAATGCTCTGTGTTGACTGAACAAAGCTGACCTTTGGACTGAAGTATTTCTAATCCTCTGTATCAATCCAAGCTCCGATCAGGGCCATGCTTCCATTACTGCAGCTCCACAATAGGTCTGACATAAAGTAAAGAAGGCAGGATTATTAGATTAACAAGCTAAATTGTTAAATTAGCATATTATTCATCTCCAGAAATAACATGCACTATAGCATATAGGTGAGCAAGACTATAGTCTTATATTCCATTATATATAAAAGGGACACACATCCACTACACCAATGCTTGCATTTATGCCATTCCCTATTCCTCCTGCAGTTCAAAGGAGGCTGAAGACACCAGCCCTCCTCCAGCTCAGGAATGACTGAGAGGTTTCCTTCTATCCATGTATAAAACCATCAGCGTAAGAAGTCCTAAAACAGCACCAGAAATCCCAGATCCTTCAAGAAGTTTCTGTATACAGATCCTCTAGATGTGGTTTAAACCCCTTCTAATTCCGATCCAGGGAAAACCACTGCTTAGAAAGCGCTTCCCCCTCCCTATGGCATTGCCACCATTTACCACCAAAGAACTGGTTGGGGATCTGCTTCACACTCACACAAAGAACTGTGCACAGATTTTGTCCAGAAGTGTTTGAAGCTGTGGGTTTTGAAGAGCTGCACTTTACAGTCACAGGAAACCTTGTGGCACACCAGATTTCAAGATGTTTCTGCATCCATCAGGTCTTTCCCAGGACACAGGAACCAACATCGCTCTCCTAAAAGGAGGCCAAAGCTCAACAAGAGAAGGTCTAGCCTGGAAGATGAGTGGACTGAGCATAAGAACATGGAGCAGACAGGAACTGAGATCAAGAACAGACAGCAAACACACTAAAAGTGGGTTTAAAGAAACCTGAGCACCAAAGGAATAAGGAGAGATGCTCCTGACAAAGAGCAGTGTATAAAAAAGAAAGAAGGAACAGTGCCTTAGGAAAATACTCCCAGAGCCAGTCCCACACTGAAAGCAGCAGGATTCAAGAGGGCCAGTGGGATGGAGAAGGAAAAGGATGCTGCTGGTTCCTGCTGGACTCCTTGGAACCTTCCCAGGCCCTCTGCAAGCTTTGCTCTTTGCTCCAGCACACACAGGTCCAACATGGCGGGTCTGTGAAGGGGAACAGCCCAGCAGCTGCAGGCCCTCAGGGCAGGGAGGGCAGCATCTGGTCCCCAGGGGTGCTCCTTCCCCTCCTGCACAGCCCATTTGCCTTCAGCCTCCCTGTCAGTGCATTTTTGCAGCTAAAAGAAGGCAGTACAGGCTGTTCCCAATAACATTAGTTCATGACAGCCATGTTATTACCACCCTTTAACACCCCCACTGTGCTTCTGTTTCACATCACTGCCTGTTCAACACTGCAGTATTCATAACTAAAATTACATCGCTGTTTCAGAGACCCACAAGGCACGCTTTCACACAGGCCATGTCTCTGATAGCAGCACCAGGTTGCTCCTTCCAGTGGGAAGCAGAGCTGTGCAGGGAACAGTGCTGCTCACATGTGCCAGGACCACCCAGTCTTCTGAAGGACTTGGCTCTTGAGCATGGCTCAAGAAGGACACAGTCTCCTCTGATGGGCCAGGATATCCTACCATCTGATACCTTTCTCCTGACCCTTTCTGGTTGACATGTAGCACTGGACCACCACAAACCTACTCAGGTCTGGACTGCAGCAGGTAGCTTTTGCATCTGCAAGCATCAGGCACACCCTGACTTCTTTATGTTTTTGCTGTATGCAATCCAGTTTGCTCTACAGCCAGCTGTTTCTGCCTGGTCCCAGGGCACCTTGGCTTTATCGTGGCCACAGCCACACTGGTTTCAATGTTCAAACCCAAACTCCAGGATGAGCCTACCACCTTCAGGGCATCAGCTCTCACCATAGGTGAAACTGGCTCTGTGTGGGATACAGGAACAGATGCCTCAGCGCAACAGGGAGCTCTCTAAACCCTTCCCTGTAATCCCTGGGACTGCTCATGACCTCAGACTGTATGCTTCGGGATGAGAACAAACCACTTGTCCAGAGCTCAGAGGCACCAGCAAGGTCTCCACCTTGGCAGTGTGCTTTGGCAGGGCTGCTGCTGCTTCTGCATTTGCATTAAAAATGGCCCTTTCAAAACAGATTGCTCCTAACATGTTCCCTGCTGCAGAGCAGACAGGGCTTAATCCCAGCAAGTGTGTGCTGCTGCCTCCCATGGTAATTCATCCCAGAACAGCAGACAGATGCAGGTACTCCTCAGTCTTCTCCGGCTTTTGGTACCCCATTTATCTGTGCCATGCATAAACCAAGTTCATTTCAACACATGAAGTTTCAACTGCTATTTAATCCATCCCCCAAATCAGTAACTGCCTTGCGAACTGCAATTGAGTAATAAAAATGGCCCTTGCGAAAAAAACACTGCACATGCTAATGGAAATGTAGTTTCTTGAAACACCTCTTCAGTGCCATCTGCTTGACTCCGGCTCTAGCTTCATAGTAGCAAGATCCAATTCTGGAGGTGGCACGTAAAGTGCAAGGTGGCTGTTCAACCACCAAACATCAGAGAGAACAATCTCCTGCGAATCTGAGTGTTCAGCATCCTCTTTGGCAGCTGGAACGGGAAGCACTGGTGGCAGGGGACAGTCATGGGGAGCCAGGTAACATGGAGATGACTGAGGGTTTTGATTTGTTTTGGGGTTGGTGTCCCTGTATAGATAAAACTGAGTACGGAGGTAAGTCCAAACCTGTTCTCTGTGATTTCTTGACCATGTACCATATAAACCAGGAAATTTAACTCTATGGCTGTTGACGGTTTTTCATGAAGGATTTCCACTGCATTCCACTGAATTACCAATGGCATAAAACAATCGTGTCCATGTCCAGGTGAATTACCCAACCTGGCTGAGCAGCCCAGTCTGCTTTCCCAGCCCAAGTTTTTCTCGTTCTGTGTCTCTCCATGTAACTGCAGGGCCATATTTCTTTCATCTCAGCTCAGAGCATGGTACAGCTGTGAATGCTGTTACATATCCCCTCCAAGGCCCTATGCTTCTCTGCACACATGATGACCCAGGATGAGCTGCTACGGTCCAACACTGGATCTCTCCAGATTTGATAACCAGACACTTCAGCAGTTGTTATCAGGACAGTTAACTGGAGCTCTCACCTTTTTCATCTCCACCTGCCCCATGTCTCTTGGCTTGCAGAAAGGAGCCTGAACACAAACCCACCAGGTTTCTGCACCAACCCTAATGCTCCAAATCCAAGAGGGATTCAGGCTGAACTCCTGAGGTCCAGTCCTATTGCTAGCAATGACTGAATCTGCCGGGACATTTATCCAGTTACCCTGAACCTGTTTCTAAGCAAGCCATCCTTACAACTCTTCCACTGCCTCATTCTTTGATCCTCTCCAGTCCTGCTAACAACTGGAGCTGTACTTGATTCCTGATGATGCGGCAAGACTGGCATCTGAGCTAATTCATACATTCAAGCTTCACACAGTCACCAATCATAAGCTCCAAGTCTCTGTTTCAGAATGGTAGAAATAACAAGAGCAAGCTGATAAAGGTACTTACATTCATGGGGCTTAGGATGTGACTTAGGTCTTAGCATTAAGAAAATAAACTTAAAAATGGCGTAAGTAACCCCAGATCTAGTGCTATTGAGGACTGAGGTGCTCCCCTGAGCCAAATGACTTTGTAACTCAAGATACTGCAGATCCCCTGTTGCACGTTTGTGTCAGCTCAAATATCAGTTTTAGACCTCATATACTTAAAGGCAGATGGGCATCACACTCTTTTACCCAGAGTTGCCTGCAGGGTTTTTGTCTGCCCTGAGCAGCCTTGACAACTTACTGTCCACCCTATCCTACTCCAAGTCACTTACTGTCAGTAGTCAATAAATGTTTTGCAGTGCCTATGTTCTACCGATTTAGAAGACCCAGCCATGCCTAGGGCAATACTATGTGATATACGTACTAATTCATCTGTACAGGGCTACACCAAGATTTCACATTGTCTGCTGCTTTAAACAAGTCAAGTATTGGATAGCAACATTTTAGAAACACTTATTGGAAAAGGGAGCCCAAGAAATGACACTTAGACCCTTTACCCTGATGTTTGCTTTACACATGTCACACGTGCATTCACTACTGTCCGGGATAAATGTGGGATTTCTGACTCTGATGCCAAACAGTCCCACTGTGGCTCACCTTCTAAGTCAGCCTTGCAGGTTAGGATCAACACAGCTGATCAGCAAATAAAACCACTTTGCTTTTATATCTTCTCAACTTCCAAGCCTCCTCTCTGAAGCAGGAACTTCCCACCCCTGTACTGCGTAGACAAAGCTTCTGTTAAGACGTAAGGCAGCCAGATCACTGCCTCTCCTTGACAGACCTGCAAAGTGGACCCCATCGCACTCGACGGCAGTGTTATGCTGCCCTTTTATGGCAGAGTACCCTCCTCCTGGGACACCCAGTGCTCAGCGGTCCTTATTTACCTGCAAAATAAGAGAAACTGGGGTGCAAGGGCTCCTCTGGGAAATAGGGAGCCCTAAAATACCCTACAAAACAAAAGACACCCCCCAAGCTCTGCACATTCAGCCTCGCAGCAGGCAGCACAGCTGAGGAGGGTCTATGGACAGAGATTTGAAAGCAGGGAGGAGAGGAGGATTTGGGATTAGCAGGGGAAGGTTAAGCCAGTATCAGGGACTGCACAGGAACAATACAGCTCAGGAATGAGGAGGAAGAGGGCAGAAAGGACCAAGTGTCCCTACTGCGTTTGGCACCTGGGGACACAAGGGATAAGCCCAGCATCATCACAGGACATCACTATTTGGTAATTAAGGGACTCCAGCCACTGCAGCCACTACCTGATGTGGTTATCAATGCAGGAGGGCTACCTAGCCATTAAGGCTCCTATTTACAGAGCAATAACATGTATAGACACAAATCGATGCTGTACAGTTTAAAGGAACCATCTAAAGGCTATGGATTTTACTCACTTATTTACAAAGTGAAACAAAGCAGACAAAAACCTCTCAAAGCCGCCCAAAAAGCCGCCTGCAGCAGGGCGCCTGCCAGAACGTGGGCAGCTCACAGAGGCTGTCTGCAGCTTTGCAGGGAGAACACATATGGGCAGGAGGTGATGGCCTTTTATTCCACTGGACAAAGATCTTAGTGGAAATCTGAAAGGCTCAGCATGAAGCATCATCCACAGCTAATCCACACAGACTCTGCCATGCTGCAGGCACATCAGGAAGGAACCGAGGCCAGGCACTGCATCGAATCACACCATAACCTGCAATTTCAGCTGTACTAAGAGAAAGAAAATGGTAAGATATTGCTTTATAAGCATCCATCTGAACCAGCTGCTTCCTGCTCCAACCTAAATGCAGCTCAGGCCATCCAGTCTCCCCATCCCCTACAGCCAGGACTACATGCCACCCCTCTGGGGCCACTGCAGGCTTTTAACCCTTTCCCAGCAGGATCAAGGCTGGCTAAGCATTAAAAGCCACCAAGACGTTACAGGTGACGCATAGCATGGGCTGATTTCCTGGGAAGCAAGGCCAAGTTCAAGCTGAGCAGCTGGGTGCTATTCCCGGATGTCCATCAACTGCACTTGACCTTGGGCAACAGACAAAGCTCTCCACCACTCAACTTTGTTCCCCCCTAAGAGGGGTAAAATGATGCCGCAGCTACTCCATAAAGATGATGCAATGCTTTATCCTATACTGAAAAAGATCCTATACTTCAAAGCCTCGCCTAAAAGTAGAAACATGTATGACAATGTAAGTTGCTTCTCATGCAGCCATACTCTGCATTAGGGCCCCAGTTTGCACCTTCAAACAACAGCATGCTATAAATGTTTAATTATTTTTTTCTATAGCAGAGGGCTTGTGTTTCCCCAGCAGACTTACAATTTAAAAAAAAAAGGAGGCACAAATTCTTTACATTTGTAATTCAAATGCTCCTACACAGCATTTCCACAAGAGTGCTTAAAGTGTGCACTACAAATTGTAATTAAAAGCTGATCTTCTTTACGAGATGACTCAGGCTTCTGCAGGCTTCAGCAGTGGCCTCAGAGAGCACTGTTTCCTAAGGGCACACTGTGAACTGACAGTATTTATTGAAGATTAGGGGAATGTTTGCTTAAACATGATGGGCAGAAGATAAAATGAAGTTATTATCACCTAATTTCTGGGCAGCACTGGAGGGAAAATGAGCAGCCCATGAGAGCAAAGGACCAACCCCCCTTGAGTGTTGGAAGAGGTGGCTCTGCAAACAGGGAAACAGTTTTTGCTAATCAGAGAAGCCTTTTCACAGAGCGAAAGGATCTTCCCACAGGACCTAATAGGGGTCAGAGTAAAATCCTCAAAGCAAACAGCCAGTGAGCCCAGTGAGGGTGCCAGAGCTGGCTGAACGCAGGAGGCTTGGCTCCCTCCTATTTACACACAAGGACCGGCTGGTCTGCAGTGTTTCCAAAGAAACCACAGCGCAAAGGCCCCTGCCGGTGGAAGGGATCAGAAATGCAGAGCTGGAGGCAGACATAGGCTTGGAGGGGCAATCCAGCGTGCCTTAGTTTCCAGGGTCCTTTCCCAAATCCAAGGGGTTCCCAGGACCAACTCATCAATTGCAAGAAGTGTGAAGAGATGGGAACCACCTTGCAACCCATCAGCAAACCACTGAGGACCTGGCTCCCCTCTCCAATTCTCCATATCTTTTACAGCAGCACAAATGCTGCCTTGCATGAATCTCGATGGCCTCACTCTCCACCTGACCATCACCGCATGAACAGAGACAGCTGGTGCTGGCACCAGTGCTGAGGAAGATGCAAGGGCTGCACCACTCACCCCATGCTCTGCACCATGGTGCGTAGCAGCAAGCCCAGACAGAGATGCAGAGAGGGCTCAGGAGACGACAGGAGATCGTATACCACATTAAAGGCAGCACTACCACATGGAGACCAAGGAAAGCCCCCCTCCTCTGAGCCACCTCCTCACAACCCAACCGATAACCAAGGTGCTCATTTACTATTGTTCTGCCTCAGGGGAAGTCAGGAGGCAGGGGTGCACTGCACCAAAATGGTGGTCCCTGGGCCACCAAGGGAAAGAGGGAGGGCAGGAGACAGCAGCACCCCAAGGCAGTGATGAACCACCCCACATCCCTGCAATCCAGTCCTCTGCAGACAGAAGGTTTTACTGCTGTGCACTACATGTTACCTGGCAGAATCACAGAATAGTTTAGGTTGGAAGAGACTTTTAAGATCAAGTCCAATCGTTACTTTAGTACTGCCTAAACCAAAGACAGCAGATTATTTTCCACATGCTCTCCTTGGTCTTAAGGTATTAAAGCGCCATCTCAGCTCTAACCAGACTAGCCCACCCTTAAAAACAACCAGAATCTGAACTGTGCTGTTTGCCTTTCATACCAGCATTAAAATGCCCATAAAATTAACACAGAGCCCATCAACACATATGGGTTTTTTGTATAAATACCATCATAAATGTAACCTGTCCCCTTGCCTTCAGAAAACTGACTTGTCAGACCACCTGGTACTTCTCATCCCTCCTACTGCTGCAGCTCAGCAGGACACAGAAATACCACCCCGAGATTTAATTTCTAGCATTTTCACGATCACCACGTTTCCCAAAGGGAGCTACAAGATGTGCCTGTCCCTTTTTCCTGTTTTTGTTTGTTTGTTTGAGTAATGATGCTGAAGAAATGAAAAGGCAGAGATGGTATGTCCTGGTGCTCCTCACAGTGATGGCTGCTGCAGGAGGTAAATCTCAGACAGGGACTCCTGAGCAGGCAAAAGCAGCTGGGAGACTCCAAGAGGATAAAATTGCAGGGCTGCATTTGCTCAGACAGCAGCAGTGCTGTGGGAAGCAGAGGATGTTAACAGCACAGGAGGCAGCGGGAGGCTGTGAACATAAACCTCTGGATGTGTCTCCGCATCAGGTCATTCTCCCCTTCTCCAGGGTGCACTTGTACAAGCTGGGTCCTCATGAGACATAAAAGATGCTCTTTCCCTTACCTCACAAAAGAGCATGCAGATCCCTTTGAACAAAACAGCTTCTCCAAGAAGGGGTTATTTTGTATCACAAAGATGAACCCATGCTCAATAGGAATACATGATTTTAACATGCAAAGTGCAGCACAGGCAAACGGGTAGATTTCTGTCACGCTAAGAGTACTGCAGAGCTGTGCTCAAATAGAGTGAGACTCAAGTATCAATTCCAAAAGAGAACCCATGTTCAGGGTAAAGAAGACCCAGGCACCCCTGAATTCCATTTGCCATTCAGTCAATCGTATAAAAATGAAAATTAGACAGTGGATGACATGGATAACACATGTGAAATATCATTTCTGTTCCCAGTGCCCAACTTGTTTGCATTTAGGTCATCACCTTCAAAAGGCAAGATACCAGGAGGAAGACTTCTCAATCAAGTGATTCTTGATGGAAATGGAGGTAACAGTCAATAGGAAGCACATGGGATGCAGGGTCCAGCTACCAACTGAGTACTAGGTTTTTCACACCTGTTCCTCAAACTAAACAGCAATCAGGTCAGTACAGATTAGATTAAGACCACTGCAAAGTTTTAGACCACTTTCTGCATGGGTGAGCTAGTGGTCTCCTGATCTGCAGATGTTTTTGGTACCATCATCAATGTCCCTAAACAAAATGGCTTTCAAAGTCTTCTCCAAGATAGATGTGAGCACTCCCCAACACTTGCTTGGGACCTCCTACCTCCCCTTTCCACTATTTGGGGGTTTAGAATTTGTTTACATTAATCCTCACAAATGAGACATGAAAGCGTGGAGAGAAATCTTTTAGCTGGGAAAAAGCACACCTGGTATAAACACTTCCCCTAATTCAGGCCCTCCTTTGCAGCTCCCTGCTCCTGCCTTTTACCTGGGGAGCCTTGCTGACCCAGCATAACTTCTCTGGATGTTGCCTCCAGCCAAGCTCACTCCAGAGAGCCCACACCACCATTACAAATCTATCCTGGCTACTTAATTACAAGTGAATAATTGTGGTTAATGCTCACAGCAGTGATGCAAACCAAGACTGAAGTTACCGGCAACACAAGCAGCACCAGCAACTGCACAGGAGATGACTGCAGAAGCCACAACTCATCACCGTTGCCTACAAGCTGTGAGCCTCCAGCACTTTAAACAAAGAAGGAAGATGAGTAATTTCAGACAAAAGAATGAGCCTCCATCAGAACTTCTGAAACATGAATCTCTGGGCTAGATCAGTACCTGTGCTACAAGTCTCTCTTTGTGTTTCTTCCTTTTTTAAGCTTTTCACATTTTGTTTCCTTCATCGAGATTTCCAAACTCCTACTCACCTCTGAAAGCTCAAATATTCCCTGAAGGCTGCTGTTCCCAGCACCTTTCAGATCAAGAAGAACCAGATTTCAATAAATCTAGTCCCTGTTTTCCCCCCTAAAATTTCTGTTACGATATCTTTCCTTGCATCCATGGGCTCTCAAAGCATTCATGCATTGGAGCAGAAAGAAACAGGACTCATCAAATAAAAACCACCCTGAAGATAAATGGCAATACTGAGGGGATAAACTGCCTTGGTGCAGACGTAGTTACCTGAAGGGACCAGTCACCACCAAGTTTACCTGATGGCCAAGCTAGGCTGTCCCCTGCAGGAAAGGCTGACAGGGAGCTGGATTTCATGGAAGTGGAAGACAGTTGTTAAGATTAAGAGATTTCAGCAGCACTTGCAGACTGGGAAAAGCTCCTTATACCTGCTCAGGACATGCCACCTGTAGCAGCCTCCTCACGTGCTCCAAAACAATGGTCCTGTTCCTCCTGAGAAGGCTTATGCTGCTGATAAATTAAAGTCATCCTCATAGTCCTGTCTTACATACTGATGGGGAATGAGTCTTTTACGAGTGCTCTTAAAACCTGCCTTAACAGAAGTACCAGTAACACACAATGTTGTGATTTCATGTAGATGTATTCCAGTTCTGCTGAAGACAAAAAAGTCAGAAAGAAGAAGTGAAAAACACCCTATGTGACAATAGAAAAGATGATTTTGGTCTCCCTTGAAACTCCTGGACAGTTTGATATCACTTTGAGGAAATCTGAAATAGTTTCTCCTTTGGAAAGCTTAGTGAACAGGTCAAAAATACAGCTGTCCTTCCAAACACAAGCACCCTGTTTCCCTGAACCATTTCACACAAATTGGATTAACCAGCCCTTGCTCTTCTGCTCTGAGCTGAGAGACTCTTGAAATGCAAACATTTACTTAGAAAAGTAAAGGAAAGTTTTCTATAATAAACCAAACCTGTTCCTCGGTGTCAAGAGGTTGCCAATTCAGTAAACCACTATTAAACACCAGTCTGAAACTAGATTTCCAGGAGACAGGCTGGGTCCTTGCCCACCCCATGCAGTACATGCTGGCTCCCCGGCTCATGTGCCACCTGGAAACACTCTGCCGTGGTGGGGACAAGGGTCAGAGTGCTGGGGCAGAAGAATGCTAACACCGCTCAACTCTGCAAACGCTGAGGTTGGGAGGAAGGAAAACAGAAGCAAAACAAAGCCTAGTGCAGCAGACAGTAGGAAGAGCAGTCACTTCTATCCTTCTCCCCCACACCCATTATTTACAGTAAAGTATAAGCCCAAGCATCCCTAAAAATACAAGTTCAGGCTTCTTGTAGCATTGTCTGACAGCTGCTTGTCTCTGGCTTCCGAAGCCCCATGAGCCCTCGCTGCCTCCTCACCACCTTCCTCCTCTCTCCCCTTTATTTTCATCCTTTCCATTTTCCTCTCTTTCTCACATCCTACTTTTCCCCATTTCATTTTCCACTGCAGTCCTGGTAAGAATGGCAAGGTATTCATTCAGTACCAAGTATCCACCCGGTAAGGACGCTGGAGGACTTGGTCAAAGGCACTCACCCCATGGTTTTGTCTCACGCTAGGTGCAGGTATGGGACTAACAGGAGGATTTCTCCTTTCTCCACCCATACTTCTCTGAATGTGGCACTGGGACACAACATAAATTAAAACTAAAAGCACTTAAAAGCATGCAGAATAAAACTGAATAATTCAGAAAAGCAACATTATATCTAATTTAGATAATGAGAAATGAACAAGTGGCAATTCCAAGGCTGCAGAATTATTCCATCCTGTGGAAGAATATACACGCTTTCTTATAACAAAGGGCAAAAATGCAGGCTGAGAACATTTTCCATTTAAGCAATTATTTTTGTAGGACCTGGCTGTGCTAGCATACCGGTAACTAAGCAATTCCCCCCTCTTTACATACATGCAAATATAAAGAGCCACATTTTCCAGGTATAACTCACTTCTTCCTGCAGCCCTGATGTTGCCTCTGCACCCTTGTAGGTTGGTTTGTTTGTTCGTAATTGAGCATTGCTGTCATCTCTTAAGCAAGATACACACATGGGGATCTGCCGTGCAAGGTCTTACTTCCCATCTTTTCTAAACCACCAAGCCTGACCTAGCATTTCAGACTGAAGACTGATTTCTGGCAAGAACTGCAGATATGCCAGGATTTATGGAATGTATGGAGGGAGATCTTATGCCACCCTTCAACATAACAACTTACTTTCTCAACGCTATTACAGGACAGAGCTCCCATACTCTTGTATTGGGCACACTTCTACTGAAAGTGACTGCAATGCTCCTCACGGCAAGGGCTCCAGAAATGCACATAAGGACCTTATATGGTTGAGCACAGAGACACGCTGGCGCTCAGGCACTTGATTATGAAGGCACAGCCTGATTTTCTGGGTACTGACCACACTGGGAAAAACTGGTGCTTACACAAACATCCCCCCATAGTCATTTGTAAGCTGATTTCTCCTACATACGTATGACTACAGCACAAGTGCACAAAGCACCATGCTTTTTTACAACTGCCAAACCATACTAACATGCTGACTGCACACATTCTTTACATTCTGAAGCAAGGCATGCAACCCAAAATCCTCAGTGCATGGCTTGGACTAAAAAGATATCATCCCTCTACTGTTTTATCCCAGCTTCCTCAGGAACAAGGTGACCCAGAGATGTGACTCATGTTGGTGCATGCATGTGTGCGCTTGTGAGTTTTAACACTCTTAGCTACTTCAAAGACATCAAAGATACTCATTTTCTACCAACTTCATAAAAACAGGCAGGTGGGTGGTGAAGGATGCTGGATGCAGCCATTCACAAGGTTTATCTCCAACAGATTTTAATCCCATCAGCCCCTTTCCTCCAGTCAATTACAGCAGCCTCTCTGTTGCCAGAAAAGTAATGGGAGGGAGAGACTATAGGTATAAGCAGACATAATAGATTCCTAATTTAATTAGGGAAGTACTCAATCAACCAGGAGACATAAATACAAAAGAAACCACATTTATTAGTTCTGATGTTTGCAGAAATGCCCATGCCACTGATCTGCTCCTGATTACTGGGCAGAGGGATAAAAATATCACTAATCTTAATAGTACAGGCCTAGTTTGCTCTTTCAGAAAAAGTTAATAATGAAACCAAGCAAAACTCAAGAGATTCTAGAAACACGGTGCTCACAATGGGTAAGCAACAGAGCCCATTATGGGGGAAGCCTGGTTCTAGCTTAACTGTGGTGACAAAATACAAACTACAGCTGGGCCAGTGTCATGGGAAGGAGCTTTTGACCCCAGTCCTCAGGTAAGATTTACATCAATGCTTCTCAGTGACTCCAGTATCTCGCCTTCTCACATCTAAGAGGAAAGTGAGGATCACCAGGTGTAAACACATACCAACAGGCTTTGAGAAGGAGAAGGCGAAGCCACCAATTCCCCACTGCAGCCCTGAGCCTGCTGGGGCTTACTTCATCCGCAGAAAGCTGTATCCTTGGCTACCCCATCCTCGCTTGGGGTCTTGCAGGTTCAGAGCTGGCTTAGCAAAGCAGTGGATGTATTTAGCATTCATGCTTTAATGCCTGGACAAAGGTTTTGCTGAGCATGTAATAGTGCAAAGTGACTAACAAGGGGCTGGGGAGCTATTTGGAGATTAACTAACCAATTTCATGTTACGGAAGGGCAGGTTGTAATTTTAGGATTAGAAATCTGTATTTTGGATGTCAATACCTTGCGTGAGAAAAGTGCCAGAAGCAGTAGCATGACGATGTTCTAATCCATCTGTGAGGCACCGACAGGGCAAGCAGAGAATGAGCCATCCATGCCAAGAAACTAAGAAAATAAAACAAATCTGCTGCAAACACCACCTTCTGTGCTCTCCTGTAACAACAGGTGGGCTAACACACACCTCCGTGAACACTCCCACTGCCTTCACTGGGATGCTGCAGCTACAGACACAAGATCTGAGCGCCCACCCAGCGATGTGGCAGGATCCACCCTATCATCAGGTGTGCACAACAGTCCTCCACCAACCAGACATCCCCACCTCTCACTGCAGCCTCCAGGTACTGCATTCAAAGGTACCCCCAAAATATATTTAAATGCCAGATAAGAGAAAAAAATACAATATATGCAAACAGAGTCTCACGTGGTGAGACTGTTTAAGCATCCCATTCTGGTGCTAATTTAACAAGACCAAGACCACACAACTGCACTGTTATTCTTCCATCCCTGTCCCAGTTTTAAATGAGATACTTAACTAGCTCCAAAGGACTGCGACCTTTCTGACATCCCAAGAAGTCCCAGCTTCAGTGTGCCCTTCACATTTATCTAGCCAGGATAAGGAGGAACCCTTCACTACATCATGGCAAAGTCCTCAGTGCCCTGCATGTGTGCATCTCCACCAGCTTGGCCTTCTCTAGTTTCCCACAGGAAACAGTGGCTCCCCATTAGCCCAGTAAAGCTGGAGGAGAGCAGCAGATCACTCTCAACACTTACCATGCATATACACACACATATATATATCCACCTATATACATACATACACACATACATATGTGTGTGTGTATATATGTATAATATATAAAATGTGCTAAATGGGCAGAGCATGTCCTGACTGGTTTCCATCAGTTTTATCATTGCTGCTGGTCCATCAGGATAACCCCCAGAGGGGTCAGGGGTGAAGTTTGACAAAACCATGACTATTTAAGCAGAAAAACAATCCTCTTGCTGTGTGCAGTACCCAGGGCACTGTCTGAAGGTAGGTTAAACACAGTATTTATCTTACCAGGCACTTGGTGGTTTATGTTTTGTGATTTTTTCTTTTAGCTTCCAATTAGAGGGAATTTAAAAAGGCTCATAAAAAGGGAAAAAAATCCATAATTTACTGACATATTTTTCATTTAATTTCATTCATTATTCCTCATTTCTATTTCCATCCAGTTTTTCCTCTTTCTCTCCCTCCCTCCAGTTTACATTACTTAAAATTTACAAAGTTTGAAACAAATAAAGCCAGACTGAAAATACACAGCAATTCTTCGACGCTGCAAAGGTTAAAAATAGGCTTTAAACCAGCTAATGTCAGCATCAGCATAAAAGAAAGGACACCCTGACAGCTCTAATTATTACATTCCCTTGTTTTGCACTTCTGAAGAGCAGCAATTAAATCTCTGCTTGGGCTTATAAGGAAAAAGTAAAGTGCTCTGCACCTGCAAAACGGATTCTGTTCCATCGGAGTATTTCAGCTCCCCAAAGCACATTATCCAGGGTAGCCTGCAGAACAAAACCTCTCCTCCCCTTTTCAGCAACCCAGGATTTTGCAGCTGGTTCACAGGGAAGAATACTAATAATGGCAACCCCTCCTCTTCTGCCTTTGCTAGATAGATTTATTTAGGAGAAGGCTCACCATTTCTGGACAAAACAGTTACAGACTATGTATGTGTGCAATGCCTGAAACTGCCATACGGTGATAAAAGTAGTTTTATTCATAATCATTTTATTGCTGTAGCCTCCGGGGACTTGAACTAGGTCACTTTCCCATCAAGGCTTGCTATAAGCTGTTAAATAAGTGGTGCACACAGGGTCCTTTAAGCATCTTTTCGAAACAAGTGATTCTTTTCATTAAAAAGGTAAAGGGAAACAACCACCACAGTTCACGAAACCTATTTTCTGTCGCTCATAAATATAAATTCTTTCATGTTTGGTAATCTGAGTTTAACGTTCACAGCTGTTCCCTCAGCAGCATGAAGAGTTGTGCTTATTCTGATTACCTGCCTTTGGGAAAGCTGCTGGAACAGTCCATCTCAGAGACCTCTACTCTTTGTCAGCTCTGTCTGGGATCAGCTGGGAGGCTGAAAATCCCCCTGATTCAGAGACAGAAAAGGAGCCTCCCTGACAGCCATGCAAGTTGCAGCAGCTTCATTTCTTTGGGAAATTCAGCTAAAAAGCATGTCATTGCTGTCACGCTCAACTCCAGGCTGACACCAAGTAAAGACAAAAAAAAGACCAACTCAAAAAAAACCCAAACATTAAAAAGAGCCCCAAAACCTCCCCCAAACATCCCTGCAGATTCACTTCCCAAGAAAATTTAACTCCTGGAACATTTCACTAAAAAATATTCTGAATATTCTGAATATGGAGGCACAGGCAGAGTGGCTGAGGGCCATGTCCCACCAGGACAGCACCTATGTGCTCTGGGCTTCTGCTGCACACACTCACTTCCACCCTCCCTTCCAAGTCAAAGCCAAGTCTCCCCATGAAAAGTAAACTTTTAATTTGAATAAAAGTGTATTCATTATTTTTATCTAATGCGAACCTATTTTGACCACCAGCATCTGAGCAGAGCAGCCTCTATCAGTGCAAAGGGAGGACTTGGTATGCACAGGAAGGGCAGGCACCAGCTGGGATGCCAGGAGAAGAAAAGCACAGTGTTTCCATAAAGCCAGTGGAAAAAAAATATAGCTGGGAACATTTTTCTGGCAGAAAACACTCAGTCATGGAAGCAAAGCACTGATAGCCAAGGAGAAAATGCTAAGCTCACTGAGCCAGCTCTCCCCCTTCCAGGGACACCTGCAAGCTGTCTTCTGTGGGAGCAGTCAGAAAGGGATGTAAATAAGGCTGCCTGCACTGCATTCCCAAACACAGGCCATCGTGAGCGCCTGCCAATTGATCTCAGTGGATTTCGCATCAGCCACTGACCCAAGGATCTCCTTATGGAGGTAGATAAATCCCATCCATCCTGTGTGGAGATGGACCGTCCTTTCCCACCCCAGCTAAATCACTGCAGTGGGACACTCGATTTAGATCCTGCCTAATGTGATCAGCAGTCTGCTTCAAATATTCTCATCGTCTTTTCCAGGCTGAGTAAAGCACTGAGTATGCCCTAAAGGTAGGCAGCTTCTCCAGCTCTGCCAGCTGTTCTAATAAACCTGGTTTTTCTTCTGTCCCTGGTTCAACAGGGCTACAACAGACACTACTTCTAAATGCTTTGCTTATTAAGTACACAAAAGGTTTTCCATAACATAGTAAAGTTACCCCTACTCCAGACACTTACACCTTACTTCTGATTTTATAAGCGTTCAAAAATTTAAATGCAACTTATCAGCTTGTGAAAAAAATGAGTTACCCCTATAAAGCTCACTGTGTAATACAGTATTCCTCCTCAGCCCTCTACTTCTGTCCTTATAGTGGAGCAAAATGATGTGATAATGTCCTTGCAAGGTACTTCATCACAGCAGTAATGTCACACAAGATAACTCAAGGGTGTGCTTCTGGTGTTTGTCTTTACCCTGTAAGTCACAAACTTATCTTCTGGCTGTAAGGGCCAAGAATAAAAGAGCGTATTTGAAGATGCAGGTCATGCCCAGCCCTGGTCGCTGGGGAAGCCTTGTGTTCCTTATGTCACACAAACTGAACTGCTCTGCAGTTGCTGCTGGGCTGCAGCACACAGCGGGGCAGGCAGCAAGCACCCACTACCAGTGCATCCCCCCAGAGCTCCCACCATTCTGTGGTACCCAAGAGCAATTCAAAGCATTGCCAGGTCTCAGAGTGGTGAAGACCATCACCAAACAGCTCATGAGTTTAACCCATGAAACAGAGGGAAGCACAGATGAGAAAAAAGAAATCAACCCCATGAACATAAGAGCCAGCAGCAATGCCTGTCCTCTGGTTTTTCCACCCTTCTTCCCATCCAGAGGGCTGTGCGTCTTCCAGCTACGCAGTGAGCACTGATAATGCAAATACAGCTGCCATAATTTCTCCCCAAATGATGAGAAATACCTTAGACTGCTTAGGTGTCTAGTGCTTGGATTCTTCTGGCTGTAAACTGCCTGCTTTATTTTTTAAGCCCCAACAGATTTCCTCTAATAGTCACATAACAGATTTCACACCTTACAGATGTGTTAACAAAAGCCTTATCGACCCTATGCACCATCACTTATCAATTCCAGGTAGACTGCTCTTGTGTCAAGACAAAGCTGGAAGTTAAACCATGTCCTGAAAGATGTTCTTTTTTTGGCAGGTCTCAGGAGCTGGCTCAGCACATTCCCATCTCCTGCTTCGTCTAAAAATAATAAACCCTCTGAAGCGAGCGGTTGGGTTGATATGTGCTGAGCATAGGCATGCAGCATGCCTGGACAGCTCTGCTGCTCCCACCTCAATCCCTGCCTGGGGAACACCAGCAGCTTGAACTGGGGCCAATGCTACCAGAAAAAGGTCACGGTGCTCGGTGTGACAAGCAGATCTTTTCTTTGCTTCTTAGTGGCTGGCCACTGTCCACAGGTGAGAATGTGCACCTCACCCCACAGTACTCATGGTGCAGAAATGGGACATTCACCAGGCCATCCGATTCACCATCTCCCTGGGCCTGCTGGTGGGGATGTCACCTGGTAACCAATCTCAGATATGGGGATGGTCAGAAAGCAGTAGAGTTAAAACGACTTTCTCTACTCAGAGTAACTCACACCCTCTGACTTCATGGACAAAACCAGTGCCCTCGCTGTTTTCCTTTTTTAACATGTAAGGGTGCAGGTTGGAAGGTCCAACCCCCACCTGAGGCAGAGACATCATGGATCATGACCACTTGGGTGCTGGAGCAGACCCATGGGAGGGAGCTGCAGCGCAGAAATGCCAGTGGATGCTCCACCAGCCATTACAGCAACCCTCCATCACCTCAGCCAGGCCAACAGCACACTCTGGGAACTAGCTGTAAATTCAGACTTCCAATAAAACCAGGAGCTATCAAATTTTAATGCTCCATTACCAGCACAACTGTATCTGAGTTCCAAGAGGCATTCTCCAGGCTAGTAAACCTAATCTTCTATCTGGAACTTTTCAATTTGCTGCTGCAATACAGGTGCATCTTGCTTCTCTGAAAAGCCAGTATGAGATTGCTGTCTTCTTTGGCATGATAAAAGAGCACCCATCCCACTTACGATCCCTTCTGCCCACCTATTACTTGCAAATACACAATTGAACACACTCTGGGATTTTCTTGTAACTGCGTGTGAGAACGGAGTGGTTCATTAGAACAATTTTTTAATAACAGTCATTTGCTTCCTGACTCCTACAGCCATCACTGTTTATGGCCAATGGCTGCACAAGAAAATGGTCTCAATCTGGCAAGAGGTTCTTGTTTGAACCTTGATCCTGGGACTGATGCCATTCATTCCCAAGGTATTAAGAAGAAAATGGACATTAAGGGATTAAGGACAAGAAGCCACCTCAGACAGTTTTGCTACTTGAAAAAGGGACAGGCACCAGCAACATGCAGGGTCCCCCATTATATTCTTCTGTGATGGTCACCTTAATGATGGTCTAACAGAGAAGTCACCCATTCATCTCTACACATCACTGCTGCCTTTTTGTTCTCAGAGACACCATCCTTAGCTGTCCTCAAAGCAGGCAGGAAAAGCAAAGCTGACTGGGTAAAATGTCGTTTATTTAGGTGGCACAAATGAATCCTCTTGCTATGCTGAGCTCAGCTGACTTGACACATCAAAGCCTTTGATTGCCTTCTAAGCGCTAACAGCAAGGACCCCGTAGCAGCGATGCTGACAGCACTTGGAGAAGCGCCATGACGTACAATGCTACTAACAACCCTACAGTTACAGATGAGAAAGAAAAAGCCCACAGTGATGCTTACCAAAGAGGAGAATGCTTTTGGTACAACAAGGGCACTACAAAGCTGTGATGGTCTTCCCTGAGGTCGATTCCTGGCCCCAAAGTGACCAGTTTGCCAGCAAAATCAAGAGAGCAGGACCTGTAATAGCCAAAGCTTTCTGGGTGACACCTCACCTGGCCACGGTTGAACTCACACATGGGGCAGGGTCAGGGCATGGTACCCACTGGATTTCACTGCTCATTGGTCTTTCACTGAAAAGGGAACAGAAGTCCTGCTGCTTCCACAGCAAATTCATATTACCACATATGCTTTCTTCAGAAATTAACATAGCCTGGGATATTTGGGAGATGAAAAAGCAGCAGAATTCAGCCATTCCTCCCAACAGAAGGAATGTGTCTTAAGCAAATAGCCAAGGAAGAAAAGGGGGAATGAGAGAGAGTGCAACACAGTTGCTTTGTAGAGTGTAGTCCTTAATTAAGAGGGTTGAGCAGAATGTTTTGAACGCCACATGGGTATAATTTAAAGAGCAGTTTGTAAGATGAGTTTTCATCTGCAGCGTGGGTTTTCCTGTATTAACAATAAATAGAATTTTCATATTATCTCCATGAAGTCCAGCCTTTGTAAAAATCACACCATTTTTATAGTCGCACAATCAAGGTTCACATCAAACTATCCATGCAGAAGTCAGCCTGTGAAGATCACAGCTAAGTCCTGGGTATTCAGTCACAAAAACAGTGTCTTTCAAAGCCGTGAAAAGAACTTTATTTTTCTTACAGTAAGAAGCCCGTGATACAAACAGGTACAAACAGAGCAGGATCCAGCCTGGAGACACACATGCACTACAAACTCTGGAAGGCACAGGGACAACTGTGACTCTACTTGCTCCGCTTCATTTAAAACCAGCACAAAGGTTTTCTAGCCATACCAGTATGTTTTAAAGGGCACTTTCCAGATTACCTCCAGCTGAATTCACTGTGCTCCTACCACAGTCATCGCTTACCTGCTCATCCTCTCCTGTGCTCTCCCTGCAGGACCAGGGAGAGGCTGAGTAACATGGTCCCAAATAGAGTATTACACACTGTAATTAGTGCAACACCAGTACCTGGATCAAGGTGTTTTATCACGGACATGTACCCTTTCCTTTATGGGATGGTCCGCAGAAGAGCACAAGGCTGCCCCTGTAACCAAGTGCATTCCCAAACAACAGTCACGTCTCCCAGGTTTTAAAACCTCCTCCCAGGAACTAGTACACACGCTGACTAGATCTGACCCTTCCATGTGCACAGCCAAAAATGTGTCCATGACAGTCTTCTCCATGAGGGATGTGATCTCCCCCCAATGCCACTGAAAGGCAGAGCCAGCACCAGCACTGAGAGTTGTCAACAGCCCTGGCAAAGGCTGTGAGGCTCCTTCTCAGTTGCAGGCACTTTGCACCAAAGCAGATCTGCAGGGACCGATGCCTGCGGAGTTCTCCTGCAGCTGAGGACCCAGGTCTCCCAGGACTCCTTTCATAAGCAGACCATAAGTACTACACCAAGGACCTACCTAGAGCTTCACAAGGCTAACAAGCATGCTCAGTAACCCCCCGGGGAGACAGGAGGACAGATTAGAAAGTGCGGTTTTGGCATCAATTACCCAAGAAATGTAATAACGTGAGCAATGTCCTCATTGGGCTGACAGTACTGATGAGCCAAGGGAGGCACAGAAAAGTCAACAGTCCAGATCATACCAAAATCACGTGGCACTGCAGAAACATTTAGCTCTTCAATCTTAGTCCTGTGCTCTAATCACATACATCTGCCCCTTTTCGAACTGTAAACCACTGAGCATTATCAGACTAATCCTGCAGCAAGGAAAACCCAAAAGCGCTCTTTTCTATAAAAGTTTCTTATCAGCACCGTTCAATGACTTCAGCAGCCAAAAAAATCACAAGGAATCACTACTGAAAGCCCCTTCAGGAAGATGCCTGATTAATTACTAAACCACCTCAGAGCCCAAAGTCATCCTAACTGCATCAACATGGCAAGAGATGAGTCACCTCAGGAAATGCCAGGAGCTTCTCTGTCACCAGCCACAAAGGCAAGGCCAGTTTTTTGCTCCAGACAGGAAGAAAAACACTGGATAATATGGAACGGACCACATCAGTCACTGGACATGAGGTATCAGGACATTATGATGGCATGCAAAATTTGTTTGTATCACTGAGAAAGTAGTGATGTTTTTCAATGTGCTGCTGTGTAGGAGAAGTGTCCTACTTTCTTCCTCATCACTACTTCAAAGAGCACACAAAGAATGCTCCTCTGAGAGTAAATTATTAGGCAGTCATCTCAAGTTATTTCCACTCATTTCTGAGGAACAATACAGCTCAACCCGGGATTTAAACCAGCAGCAATGAAATGGTGCCCAGTTGGCTCCACCTTCAGAAAACTAGCATAGGACAGACACAGAACACTATGAAATCACCACTCACACTGGAGGATGCACGTTGACATGGCTTGAACACAGGCATGCAACTAGAAGAGCTCTATCTCTTCAGCAAAACCTGCTCTATCTTCATATTCTGTATGGCTTTGCTCTTAGAAGACAGCTGGATTTTCGACTTTTACGTGAATTACTCTAATCTTGTTGTGACAGTCTAGAGGAACCAGAGGATGCTGCAAGCTAAACATCATTTGTCTGCGAGTTTTAAGATGGAATAGGGCTGCCACATCAGACCACTGCAAAGCTAGAATCTGACAGCTGTAACTAGGGCAATTTCAGTTAGGGAAAGACAAAAATAAATAAAATGGAAAGAAAAAAAAAAAAAAAGAAAAACCAGATAAACTATACATTACAAGAGGAAAAGGAAACAAGAAATGCAGCTACTACTGAAGACAAGAGGTGGCTATTTGCCTATTTTGAGGCTTTCTTCAAACCAGTATCATGTTCCTCACGTGTCCTCTGCATGGCTGTATAAGAGCAGCCTGGAAGAGAGGCAGGAGAAGAGAGAAAACCCCAGTGTCAAAGCACAGCATCTGCTTGCTCCATTGCAGCTTTCTTAAAAGTTACAGAACCACAGGCAGGACCTGGCCAAAGCCGCCAGCAGCACTGATGGAGGCACACGCATACCTCCCGGTATTTACTGAGATGATTTCAAGCCTCAAGCACACGAACACCGAAAAATTCTGTGCTGCAATGTGACAGCCAAAGCAGCCAACAACCTGATACGCTGACCTCAATTCACTCTGATTTCTAGGTGATTCAAAGAGGCTGTGTAATTAATGAGACAAGAAAATCAGATCTACCTGAGCGCTCTCCAAAAGAGGGGCCAAGCCTCTCTCCTGTTACCAAACCCCAAGGGATTATAAAACATAAGCCAGGGTGGGATAAGGATCTCAGAATTGTCAGTAAATTCACATCTGCAGCCATTTAACAAGGCTGCAATTCTTTTCTAGAAATATTTTCTCAAGAGCCATTCTGAGAATTAAATATAGATTCAGAGTCCTTCCAGCTCCATCTAGCCCTTTACCCTTTCATCTTCCTCAACATTAAATCCAGAATTCACATAAGGCAAACAGTCACTGAGGCTGGCCCCATCCACCCAGCCAAAACAACCTCACCACAGAGGCTGTACAAGGCACCCAGCTGAGCACCCAAGAGGGACTCGCTGCTGCTTCGTAAGAAGGATATTTGAGAGGTGACGTTCTCCATAAATCCTTTCCAGTTTTATGTTTGTCTCAAAGGCGTGTTCATTCAGGAGTTAAAAGATCAGGTGCATCCTATGGCCAGAAATAGTTTCGTTTTTTACTTCCAAAAAACAGAAGCCAGTTTAAAGCCAGAGAGCCCTGTTGTATGTGGATGGTTTGGAAGCAGGGCTGAAGCCTGGTGGTCAAAAAGGTATCGCTGAGGAGTGTTTTTAAAACCTGCACTTTGCAAGGTTTTGGTAACGTTTCCTTTTTGGTCTGGACCTGGCCACAATTCTTCTTCCATTTCTGATCAAGACCAGCTCATCACAGCGGTCTCTTATCAGGAACTAAACCAGAAGACTACTTTTGGAAGTGTCAAGCAGTACAATGGGAAAACTGCTGTCTCACAAGGAGAGAGGGAAGGGATCCTCCCCAGCACCCAGCACAGCTCACCACCGGGACACCTCCTGCATGAATAAACGATTTTAAAACAACCCATCCAACGCGTGTTAAAACTGCAGACACCCAGCAGCAGAAGCCCTTCTGAGGTGTGTGCACAAGTTCAGCTCTTGCCTGTTACTACAGAGAGACAGTCACACTGGCCTGATTCCCTGACACTTCACTGCTTCCAGGTACACTCAGCTGTCCTGCTAGGTCCATGACACCTAGAGAGCTCCTAAAACTAACAACTGAATACATGCCGGCATACAGCAGAGCCATCCTCCCTGGGATGGCCTGGGCAGCAGAGTTGAAGCCTCCAGCTATAAGTTCTATCCCAGAGAGACTTCACATTTGCATTCCAGCAACATTCACATTAGCCCTAGTGAAGTCACTAATTGAAGACAATTCCTTTCTAACCTCCTCATCCACTACACGTACTTATCCTGGCGGTAGGACAATTGGTGCCCATCAGGAAAAGGCAGTCAAACATGACCTTGAGCTAGCTCCAGGCACTCGAGCTGAACTCACAGGTAGCTCTATGTAGCAGAGAGCAGTGAAGCCTCCAACCTGCCTGCCTGCCTGCACTTCACTGTGACCCACTTCCATGCGGCAAAACTGGATTACAGCTGTCATTGATCCACTTGGTTTTCCACTTTGATTTTGCTGGTGAAGCTGTGAAAGAGGTCACCCCTCTCTGCTGTGACTGCTGAGGCAGCTTCCTTCCTACTGAAGAGTGGAGCTTATCTCCTTGGAGCTCCTTGCTAGTAACCAAGAGCCAGACAGCAAAAATATCTTGGAACTGTTAAAAAAGGAAAGTGTGACAAACAAGATGTGTTCCTGGATACACAGAGCACCATCCCAATCTGTACTTGCAAGGCTTAAAGAAAAAAAAGGCTGACAGTACGTACTACAGACAGTATTTTATATTATCTCTACAGGGTAGTCCGCACTAGCCTCCCTCACCAAGATGCTGATGATGTGTTGAAGCAGATACCCATCACAGCTGAAGATTCTGTAATTACTGTTTCTTAAGAGAAAATGGAAGATTTATTATTCACATAATAGTCAATGAAGGTCTTTTCTGGAGTCAAATAGTGGTTTACTTACAGGCCTTCATCTGTGTGTCACACTGTATTATGCAGGATTAAACAGCTTATTCTTTTTCAAGCTGTGATTTTAGGTAATGTGTGGATTGTCCAGCAGTAATTAAAAGGACAGAGGCCACTTGTAATCTCTGCTGTGCCCTCCCCAGACAGCCTGGTACAGCGATACCACTGGGGACTCTCTATTCTCACTCAAGATGGCTTGTGGCTGTATTTCTTCACGTTATGAAACCACAGGTAGAGAAGATTTATATCCTTGGATAAAGGTCTTCAGCTGAGATCAAAGCATTTAGCTACAATTGCGGAGAGGATGCTGCAAAACAAATCCTGATTTATCAGTAGGGATTTTTCATCCCCTTAAAAGTATGTACCATCTACAGCAGGCAGAATAGGTACCAAATCAGAGGGGGAAAAAAAATCATCAATCATTAGAGAAGCTGCCCTCATTCACAGTTTTGCAATTAGCTACAACAGAAATCCTAAATACAACATAAAATTTCAGGGCTGTGTGTTATTATGTTTCCCTTAAAAAAAACACCTTCTGAATGAAAAACATCACACATAGAACACACTGGATACCACTGCTGAAATGTTGCTGCCTTCATTCCATCCTCTTCCTCTCAGATTCTCACTAAAGCTGAGACCAGATTGCTTAACTCCAGCAGAAACTTCAGGAGAAATCATAATACCAAACAGAGGCAGAAAATGGCAAAGACAACAAGATCCACTGACTACAAACTGAAGGAGGACAAAGACTAATGGGAAATAAAGCACACAATTCTTAAGTGAGAGCAGTTAATCACCAGTAGGGGTTGATGAAGGAGCAGCAGAACCACTAACGCTTGAAGGCTTTACACCAAAATTAAAAGTTGAATTTGAACAGGGCACCCAACCTGCAGCTGTGCCCATGGTACAGAAATAAACAGGTGGAGTTCATCATCTACCAGATGACAAGGTAAGTCTGATTGCCCTCAAATCCAGGGTTTCACAAAGCCAGAAAGCTGTCTCACAGGAAGAAGCTCTACTGGGGAGAAGCCAGGAGCAGAGGCTGGGCCAACCCACACAGTGCCATCCTGCTGCCCAGCCCAGGGTGGACAAGCATCTAAGTGAGCTCTCATACCTTCACGTTTTAAGCAGCAAGCCCCCTCCCCTGCCACGGGATGGCAGACATCACAACTACCCTTACTTATGACAGGTGAGCATCCAGCCCACAGTTGCCTTTTATTTGTTTCCCACCAGGAAAACATCCTCCCTGCACGCAGTAAGTGCTGATGAAAGAAGCTGCTGCAAGCTGTAACCCAGCAGTCAAACTTATGGAGCTGCACCTCCTTGTTTACATTTCTGAATCCTAGTTAGTGCATTGGAAAGTTAAAAAGACCAGGAGGGCTTTTTAACTCTGTCACCACACAGTCACTGAAGACTGAGACCAACCTCATCTTCACTGCAGTATCTCAGGGCTACAACATCCACCACTTCATTAAAGCCCTCCATCATCATTCTTAAAATATGGAAATTAATTCCAACCTTCTATAAAGAGATAGAAATAATCAGCATAACCAGCCCCAAACCCTGCCAGCAACAAGAACTGAGTTGCCCTTCCTGCCCTTTGTTCAGACGCAGCCTTGGCTGTTCAAATCTATCCCTCATGGCCTCCAAGGTACATTGCATGTCATCTTGATTGCTGGCTGAGTCTCTCGAGAACAAGTTACTGCGCTGTGGTTTTCACTTCCCCTCTCAGCACATCCCAGAGACACCCCAATTAAGTCCTGAAGAGTCTCACCAGACATCCTGCCTTGGTCTATGAATGTTCCCAGCCAGTCACACCCGAGGAGCAACAGCCTCATGGCGACCAGCTGGGGTCTTTGGGAAGGAATCCGACCAGTTCATCCCAAATACAAGCACCTGAGCTGCAGTATATTAACAAAGCCCAATATTCACGGCTGTGGTGCCTGGATGCTGAAAATCCTCTCCACTGCATTCCCCGCTTCTTTGACTCCCATCCCTCCCCTTCTCTGTGCACTGCTGTGGGAATGAGGTTCAAGCTTTCCAGAATTTGGGAATCCAAAGATCAGTGCTGGATCATTTAGAAATGCCAGATCTGGATGTTTCAAGGATTTATGTGCCATTTTGTTCATTATTTTATATACATACTCTGCTAACTGGCCTTGTAGAAAGTCCTTATGAATTCATCTAAATGGGGTCTGATGTACAGTGACTCACTTGTGGGTCCCAGTCACGCTTTTGGGTTACCCCACCCACGTCACCCACTAGCCTTGGCCTGCTCTGCTGTAAGCCACCACTGACTGACATTTAACATTACACACAGAAGACAGTTCATCTGATCACATGGCTATGACACAGAGGGCATGGAGGTTACCTGAAACCCACCAGGCACAACCTCCCACACCAAGCCTTCACTGGCCACGTCTGTCCTACCAATAGCACGAGGTCAGCAACAGCATTCAATCCAATCCCCAGCCAGACCTGCCTTATAAGTCCCACATTTTAGCAAAATTAATAGAGTGTTGCTCCTCACATTTCCAAATGCTCTGCTATTCAGTGCCCAAAACCGCCAACTCCATCCAACCCCATCCACAGAGATTTCTGGAGAGTGGTATGCTGCTGCTGCAGTCCCACACTGCCAAAACAAACAGGCTAAATTAGTGATAGCATAATAAATGCAATCCAAATATGAATTAAAAAATCCAGGTTAACTCCCAGGATTGCCTTCATGATAAAACCTGCATAAACATGGCCACACAGCTCTTCCTCCCTTGCACACAGCACTATACAACAAGCATCTATGATGTTTTTCATCTGGGCTTCTTCTGCGATAGTTAAAGTGAATCATATAAATGAAGGGCAACAAGAAAATCTTCCCTTTGAACAAAACTTGGCACCCTCTGGACATGCAAATGTTCCCTGCAGCCCACCTCGGTGCAGCCACCGAGGGTCTTCTCAATATTACAAGATAAGTAGTGTTGGAGACCCCAAATGTCCTTGGTCCAAGCGTGTTTCCCTGGTTCAGTAGAGCACTAAGGAGGAGATGCAGTGTAATCCATGCACTTGCAGACAGGCACCATACCACCCTTCACAGAAGTTTTAAGGGTAATTCAGGTGTTGCCTAAACTTTTGGAACCAGGCTGAATTCCTGCTTGTGAACGTACCATGGGAGTTTGATCATCACTGAAGTAGTTAAGTAGTGCAGGAAAATAAAAGAACACACAAACATGGAAAAGAAAAAGTGCACCACCATATATACTCGATCATCCCAAACACGCAAGCTAGAAGGGAAGGAATAAAGAACAGTATTTTCCTCATTTACCTCAGCCTAGCATTAAAAAGACAAGATAAATTCCTAACTATAAGCCCCTATGAATGAAAAACTGGGAGTCAATAAAATGTGAAGGAAACCTAATTCATTTTTACTATATGACCTACTTTCAGCAGGTTTTGATTCACAAGTGGCTAGAGCTTCAAGGTGGTGATTCGGCAAAGTCTGTTCATTAATGTCATTCTCTTCTTTATGGCTTTCAAGGGATAAGAAAACGCATGTCTGTCAGAGACATTCACCAAAAAGGTCCCCTCAGCACATATCTTGCAGCACCCAGGTTAAAAATAGGTATGAATGTAAATGCTGCTTCCGAAATGAAAGATGAGGGAATGAAGAAAGTTATTGCTGGAGGTAATGTCCCCTCCACTATTCTCAAACACCTGCTGGGTCCCACCTGAAGGCCTGCAGGGTGGGCAGGGATGGCCTGGGGGGGGGACCAGGGTGACAGTCCACGATCCCAGCACATCCCCTCGCTGCAGCTGTGACTCAGCTGCCTGCCTTGCAAGGTACCCAGCCGCCACAGATCCCTGCCAGCCCTAAGAAGGGACAACAACATAAGTGCTCATTTGCTCTGACAGGCCAGGATGTGATCCTGAGCATGGGGCTGGGTCTCCTGTAACACCACCTGGCAGCAGTAAACCCCCTTGGGCTTCCATGCAGTGCCACCTCCAGCCCTCTTACTCTTTCATAATTGACACAGCCCTGACAGCTTAAAAAGTTACTTCCCCCATCCCCATCTCCTGAGGAAAAAAGCGAATTTGAAATAATTCACTGGTTCTTCATCACACTCACACCAGTCCTGGAGCAGTAACTGGGACAGGAGCTTAGGTAAAATGCTGCAGAAAGTAACTGCCCATTTTGACACAAGCATCCTCTCACCTCTGTGCTGCAGAAGACGTGTTTGCAGGGTCTCTTTCGTCACCGCCTCTGCTGAATGGGGACGCTTTCTTCTTTGAGGTACATCTACACCTGTCTGTCCCTGGTGCGTATACCCATACAGTCCAGGGAAAAAAGCATAATACAATTTTAACTCCTGACCAGTAACATCGAGGGGAGCATGGTTAACATGGATCAGGCTTGTAGGTACAAATCACTCCCAAAATATTCACCTTTAGACAGCCATGCAGCCCCATTTGATTTCTAAAGGGCTTTTCACAAGCTGTTCTAAGCATGTAAACATTAGGAACTCATATAGACAAGACTGATCCAGTTGTTGTTAAATAACCAGAGAGGTGATCTCTCTTCCTTACTGCAACACCAAGCGAGCCAGGTGCCTTACCTCTACTCAGCCAAAATTTGTAAACCTGTCAGAAACCAACAGAAGTTCTTTGACTTGCAAGCAGATACCTCATTCTGCTCAAAGTAATACATGTTTTGACATTTTTAACAGGCCAATCCTGTCATCAGGGTAGCTATTCCAGAACAGCATCCCTATTCCCTGTGCTGCCCAGGGCAGCTGGGGATCCCGCAGGGCAGGGAAGGGTGGATGAACACATGGGATCCCTCCCCTGCAGTTTTCACTGGCTGCTCAGTCCCAGCTTCAAGCATCTCCAACAGCATTACACAAAACTAGCAAGAAACAGTATTCTGACGATGGCTGTGAATGCCATACTGGGAGAACGTGGCTCTGCAACCGAGGCTGCGCTTTCCCAAGTCACTGCAGCAGAGATCAGTTACAGGCCCTTCAGAAGAAGCTGTCCAAATAACAGTAATTAGAAAATAAAGGGTTCATTTCCATGCTCTCAGGCCATTGGCTAACAGCTTCACTCCAGCTAGCGCACGAAGGCTAGCACATCACCTCCGCAGCCGCTGCCAATTAGCTGCTCCTGCAAAGGGCGCTCCCGCATCCCTCCAGGAGCAGAAATGCTTAACCTCGGGCCAAGGCGAAGAGACAGGAAAAGGCATGTGACTGAGAAAGGGGAGCCTTGGAAGACCTCTCATTAACTGTCTCCATGTTGAGCGAGGAGTGTCAGCTGACGACAGCAGCTTCCACTGCAGAGACACACTGAAAACAAAGGAAAACCCCAGAATGGGAACCAAAGATCAAAAATAGTGCATGTTTCCTAGACAGGTATTGCATTATGCACAGATTTTGTGACCAAAAGAAAATAAAAAAGAAAATAAAAGTTGTTTTTTTACCAAGAAACCATCACTTGAATATTTTGTTTCAGAAGTTTGCTTCCCCCATCACCAAAGCAAAGCGTCTGGGGGAAAATGTCCTTCCTGCAAAAAGGGGGAAAGCAGTTTCTGGCCTGAGCCTAAAGAATGAAGCAATAAACTCTCTAAAACTCAGCCAAACAAAATGCCATGCGAACTTTTGGGTGGAGCTGAGACTGACCTTCGAGCCTGACCTGCCTAACCCCAGCCTTTCATAGAGGAGATTAAAGAAAAAATCATGCCCTGTGCCTTGGTGTTCTGATGGACACCAATACCCACCTGGCATCAGCCCTGTACATTTGACTTAATTTACTTCTGTCCCCTTGAAGCAAACTACGCAGCTATACAAATGAGTATTTTTCATAGTCTGAGTGGAATTGGGAGATTATTCAAAAATTAGTTGCTATTGGCCTCCTAGGAGACACGAAAAGGTCATGGAGCAGGCTGCAGAACATTTTCCAGCCTTCCTCAGAAATATTTAAACCTACAGGATTTCTCTATTTTAAGGACTTCTTTTGGGACTTTTCCCAAAAGTTCCAAGAAATAATTAAATAAAAGGCTTCACAAAAGGAGGACACATAAGGACAGCAAGTGTCTGCAGGGAAATAGATTTCAGTACTTCTATGAACTCTGGCAGCAAAGACATAGGCAGATGGAAGCAGCAGCAAGGGAGCTCAGCTCAGCTTATCATGTGCATGAGCCCAGGAGGAGGGGATTCGCGCCACCCAGCTCCAGGCATCTCGCTTCGGCACGGCATTTACTGTTCCTCGAGCTCACCCCTCTCTGCGGCCAGAGCAAAGGGCAATCTCCGCATGGAGGCAGGAGCTGCTCCGGCCACCATCTACAGGCAGGAGACACCGGCCTGGAAGCGAGAGGACAAGAAACGAAGGGGACAGGGAGAGCGGAGCAGCCCCTTGGCCTCGCTGCCTCCCCAGCTGCCGGGAAGCTGCCAAGCCCGTCAGCAGGGATGCTGCAGTATTGCGTTCACTTGGCTCGGCACGCGTCGGGAGCGGAGCTGCCTCTGAGTCACAGCTCTGCACCACTCGCTGCCCGCTTCCCTCCCCACCAACTGCCTTGAGTATTGTTTTCATTATTATTATTCCTCTCTCCTCTATTCCCCCCCCCCTTTTTTTTTTTTGACTCAATGGCTGTTTCACTGCCAGCTAAAGTATCTTCTGCTCAAAGGAGGAAGCTGCAGAGAGTGAATGTCAGGGCTGATGAGGGAGCCTGCCAGCCCTAGCCCCAGCCCCAGCCAGCCCTCCCACAACCACAGCGGAGAAGGATGTGGGACGTTTGAAAGGGCAAAGGCAGGGAAATCATCCATGTTCCGTGTCTGCATGGGACCCACCGTGCCCCAGCTTATGAAAAGAGCTCATGGGTGATACCAAAGGTAAGGGTTCATAGTGAACACACCATAAAGAAAAGGCATTTGAAGCTATTTGAAAAGAGCAGATGCCACCCATCTTTGAACATCTGACATGTGTCCTAGGCAGACACACAAATGCTTTAGCTCTCATCACTAGCTGAAAGGAAGCGCCTAAAGTCTCATCTCCCCATCTCAGCTGCTGGCACAGGGGTTGGTAAGCTACCTTCACAAAGAGATTTGTCCCATTCCAATAGTTTATACAGGCCACTGACACAGAGACAAAGATGCCACCAGCAGAGCAGACAGGCCAGGCTCTGCAGAAAGAGGTCTGCTGCTCCCACTGGCAGCTAGCTTCCATGGTTAAGCTTTCATCCAGAAGTCAAAGCTACCCATACACAAGGTGAACTAAATCAGTTTTAAAGTGAGCCCCACAGCACTGCACAGTCACCTTCCTCTTTAGAAAAATGCTGCTCTTCACAGATGCCTTCTGCTTGTTGAGATCTAAGACATGTTTGATCCTCTGTAAGAGACCACAGCCAGTGTCAGGCCCTGTGAATGCACAGATGGTGTGCAACACCACCAGAAACCATCCTGGGTCCAGGTAATCAGTGTTCACAGCTGCCCTCCCACTCAGCTCCCTTTTGTCAATTCTTCAAAGCATTGCCTGATTCTGTTAAGTGTGATCTCGCTCCTATGCCAAACCAGTCAAAATACAGTTTGTTAGCATCAATTCTGTATGCTTTCCCCTCTGCTGCTGAAGACCGAGCAACATTTCTGCAGGATCCAAAGTCCTGCAGGGACCACAACCAAATCCGCAGCTACAGAAAAGGCCTCCTTCCTCTGCACTGTTTGCACCAGCAAAGGCTCTTTAGAGGATGTTGCAACTAGAAAGCTCACTCACTCCAGTCAACAGCCTACTCTATACCGAATGTTGAACTGAAGATGTGCTGAGACTCATTGTTTTCCAGCAGCAGTTTCCCCTCAATAACGATCCCAAAGCTGCTTTCTCCTTCCTTGAGGACTCAAGGTCAGTCAGACCTCGGCAGCTGCTGAGGGTATTTGCTATAGAATGGCTTGTGCATATACAGGGCACATCTCTCAGGTGGATGGAGTAATGCGGATGCTTTATTAAATGAGTTGGCGCTTACCTGAACATACCCTGCAACCCTCATGCCTCTTAACCTATTTGCTAAATGCAGTGTTTTCCACTCCAGTTGCACCTTTGCTTTTTTCCTCTGGGTAGTTCTCTTTTTCACAGTATTTTCCACACTTCCATTCCTACTGCTAAAATTAGTAGTATATCTTGTGGTAGCCCCTAATGATGGGCATTAATAAAACAAGACCAGCCTCCCCAGTCTTTTGGTTTCCAGTCATACATATATCTGCTTTCACCCTTTGAGTACTATTTTTCACTAAGCATCAGCTCAGCTGGGGGACTTCTGCATCACCACTGCTGGTCTGACATCATTTAGATGGATGTTGTGGGACCAGTCACCCCCAAGAGCTGCCTTCCTCTTCCATCATTTGGAGCTGCTCATCTATTACAAACATTTCCCTTCACATTTTCCTTCACTGCTCTAACAAAAAATATTAATATCCCTATTAGATGCATTATATTTGTTACACATTCTGAGGTACCTCTGCTCCACAGTTTTATTAGAAGCCTTTATACGCATTAAGGCCTGAAAGAATGAGTGTCAGTGGCCTGTTGTAGGTTAATCCACAAGAGATCAAGAGAGTGCAAGACATTCTGTCTATTCAAATTACTCATTTTACCGTATAATAGTATGAATATTAATATTGTCCACTGAAAAAAGTGTGTTAATTAGGATGCTGGCTGTTTTCTGGACCACTGCCACCCAAAGTAAGCACTTAGAGGTACGCGACTACTCAAGCTGAAGCATCAAACTGCTGTTAACAACAGCGGCACACTCAGTTCTACCACAAGAGCCAAATAACCGAAATAATTAACAAGAGAACAACCTACAGAGGGTTAATGTTACTTATTTTTCCTCTACTAAATTCAGCCATTCCCCTCTCTAGAAAAACAGTATTTAACCAGACCACAAATAATTTGCATAGTGCACGTGCTAACTGCTGGAAGGTTTTTAAGCAAACAGAACAAACGCCTCATTAATAACTAAGCACCAAGAAATGCAGAAAGAATTTTGTACCAAACTACCAAAAAACACAGTAGTTTATTCTGCTGACGCTTGCCTCATTAAATACTATGCTCCTTTGATAAGACTAGTTTCAGCAGATGAGAAAATGGAGACGGCAAGGTGCACATATGTACAAGAGCAGCACATACCTGTGAGGTTGTTATATTTCAAACATAATTTTCTTATGCAGGTAAAGCTTCCACAAGCTCAGAATGAGGCCTGGTAACTGGCACATAGATGATCTTTAACAAATAAGGTATTTGCCCTTTCCAGTTTCTGTGTCTGTTTTTATCCTATACAACAGGTGTGCAATCTTCACGCTAGTCTGCTGATGTCAAGGTTAATCTTTGTTTTCTGGTAGTAAAATGAAACATCAGCTATGGACCAGACACCAATAAGACAAAAGGTAATTATGGACACAGGTATTTATGGACCCTATGAGTCGGGAGTCAGCAAGCATCCTGCCACAGAGGAACCAAGCAGATGTGTGGGCCTGGGTACTGCTGACTCCAAGACACCACACCGCTGGTTCCCCAGAATGCTTCAGATTTTCAAACACATTTTTCTTCTACTATGGAACAAACCCCAAACCTTTCTGAAGTTTTTCCAAGATCGAAATGTGCATCTAAGGGTCCAGTCTGAATGCAAAATCATAGGTTTTGCTTGGCTGTGGTGTTTTCCCAAGGTGGGGAAAAGCACATTAGACCCCTTGAAGCCTGCTTACCTGCTTGTTCTGCTTCAGGGGAGCTCTTTTCCTTTGGGATCACTCTAAGTTGGGAATACAAACCCAAGTTTCCCACCTGTGAAGTCACTGCCACGATTATAAAGAGTTGCTTCCTTCTGCTCCTTGGAGAGGTTGTAGCCAACACCTATTTTCATAAACTGGTGTTTCTCAGCATGGTGGAACTGACAAATCTTACAGCACTGACCTCTTGAACATATTAAGAAATGCTAATTGTGGCTCATAGCCATTAGCAAAGAGGTCTAGTAGCTCTTGCAGGTCTTTCAGCAAAGCTTCCTGGCACCATTTACCAAAGCAGAAACTTGAAAACATTTGCTAAGACACGAGGACTTCACTTTCAGAAGCTCTGGGTGCCCTGACCCATAATGTATGTCAACATGAGGAAGAGATCTCAGCATAGCTGAAGGTTAAGACCCATTTGCTCAATGGAAACTGAGACACCTAAACTTAAAGCAGACTTCTGCAAGTGCGGATGACTAAGACCTGGTTTTCAATTCCCAGCCTGACATATGAGGCTACAGATGAGATTTTGCATATACACACATGGGCATGGGTGAGAGAGAGGTTCAAACACAAAGAATTTCAGGCTGTTGAAGACCATCAGTATGAAGCAGCTGTAGAAACCTCTGGTAATTGCCCCCATTACTGAGCACTTTGCTGCTTAAATCTCTCCCTGGCAGAGGCTATCACTTGTCACCACCAAAACCTAATCCTCTTTTTTCTGATTTCACCTCTGTCTTCTCTTCCCCCGTATGAGTGCAAGGCATCTTTAATCTTAATTTCAGATGTACTTTTCATGATGTTGCAGGTATGTTATCTACAGCTGACAGTACCCACCACTTATTTCTCCTTAAAGGACACTGCTTGACCTTGTAACAGCTTCCATGCCTCCAGCTTTAGAGGCTGAGCCTTTCTATTTGAATGGATCACAAGTAATCACTTTTCTGCATCCATTATTAGCAGTGAACAAGCTACCCAGAGAGCTCCTGCTTTAGTCTGAGGTTGGGTTTTTTTTCCCCTCTGAATGCTGCATTTTTCCCAGGCAGAGACATATTATGGCAATTCAGACACTGACAACTGTGTAAATCATACCCCGGCAAAAGTTATCGATGACCTCATTCCAGTAAAGTATGAGATGATCAGACTGCCCCACGGTATTTTGATCATCTGAGAACCCTGAAATTGAAAGTCACAGGCTCCATTTTGCTTGGAAACCTAACAAAAGGCATTAACTGTGACAAAAGGCACTTACAGCATTTCTCTTTTAAATGATCTCATTTTCACACCAGCAGTAACAAATACTCGTTTTCTTTTATTAATACACTCTTAGCCCATAACCGTTCCCATTTTTTTAATTTTGAATTAAAATGCTTTAAAGTTATCAATCCCTTCTGCTAGAAACCTTTTCTTTGTTTTTCATTAGTTTTCATATGCAGCCTAATTTTAGCGATATGAACAGCAGATCCAACACAAGCACCTTTCTAGCAGACCTGTCTCCTAGGAGTCAACATGATTAATCTCTCCCATGCAAGAAGAGTCACATTCTGCTCCTCCACAATGCCGGTGTGCTTAGGCTGGTGCTCTCATATCTTTTATTAAATTATGTAATTAACTTATTTCTCCTCAAGTGCCCTCCCAAATAGTTTGTGAGCAGTCACTGACGAGAGAACAAAAAAACTCAAATGCTTAGAGTGCATGCTGGAGCTCTCAAGAGCATTTACCCTTGCCCATCATTGGATTTCTCCCCATGCAAACTCATCTACAGGCTCATGGAACACAAGCAATATTCCCTAGTACTGGAATAGGGCTGAAAGTAGTGATTAGCAGAAGCTGACACATGCTGTAGTAGCTATGCCAGGAGCCGCATCTCCTCCTCAGGGATGCGGGCTGCCCTCACAGCCCAGCTGGGGCTTCTGAGACCCTCTTCCCCATGCTGAGGGCTCAGCCAGCAGAGGGATGAGGCTCACACACTGCCCTTGTGCCAGTTTCTTCCCCTTGATTTAAATCCTATTGGTGACATGCTTAGTCCTCACTAAACACAACCCCAGGCACCATATCACAGGCTTAGGGCTTTTTTGAGAAGAAAGGCGAGAGATCTGGAGGAAGAAGGCTTGTCTTTGTTACATGGGCTAGCCCAAAATTGTGCTCTTGCATCAGCCCTTGAGCTAATCCATGTCCCTTGCTACATGCTCGCACTGGCTGCTGGCGCTGCCCTGCATGCAAGACTGTGTCTGCTGCAGAACAGCATGGGAAAGGTAGCAATTTTCTTTGGCCATGCCAAGTTTCAGCTAATACAGAAAGATGAAAGAACAGAAAATAAAAAATAATAACAAATAAATAAATGAGCCAAAAGCAACCACACCACCACTCTCCCTTCAAGCCACCAGAGTCCCACAAACCAAAAACCCGAGTTAGGTGTGAGAAAAAGGCTGCAAAACAAAAGTGCAGCCCTGGTGCTGTAGTGATTAACCTGGGCAAATACGCTGCACATGCTCTGCAGCAAAGCTACATGCAAATGATTCACAAAGCCCAAGTCAACCCAGGCTGAAGACAGCTCCAGAGCAAGCTTCTCCCTGCCCTCAGTGCCCTTCCTCAAGCAGAAGGCTGTAACCTGAATCTCTGCGCCCTGCACAACCCGGCATGCCAGCACAGCAGCATGCGTGCAAAATCCATTTACAGCCCGAGGAGTTACAGGGCAGCCAGTCACAGAACCCTCCCTGTCCGTGCTGGCTTTTAAAGGCAAGGCAGCGACAGGCCTCACATCCAACTGCTCCCATGGGGGCTGAGCCCTGTGAGCAGCAGACACTGCTACAGGGGGGCCATGCCCAGGGCAAGCAGCTCCCCTGTGGTACGCACTGCACCCAACTCTGTGAGATGCTAAAGGAGGAGTACCCCAAACCTGCCACAACTGCCGTGGCTCTTCTATCCCAACAGAGGCTGTTCTTAGTCAATTAAAAAAAAATAACATAAAATACTGGAAGAGCTCTTTCAGCAAACCTTCGAGAGGCCAGTTTGCTGCTTGGCTGCTATAGATTTTAAGCAGATGCTGAGAATGTTCTGTGTGGCCAGGAGGACTCACCCACTGGATGCTGCTCTTCAGCACCAGGGATTGAGACTTTCCTGCATTTTGGGCAGTTTCATGACTACAGGAAACATTATTTTCACAGAGTCCAAAAGAGCAGTTTTACACTGCATTTCAGAAGCTTGCTCCTCTAACATGAGATTTCCATTTTCTTTTGCAAACTGCCCCTCGTTTTAGCCCTACTGGCACTCAGATAAACAATTCACAATTCATCTGGAACAGTCTATTTACAGAAATTCTGCTGAATTGGCTGTCTTTCTATTAGTTATGTAGAGAAGAAAAGCTCTGGCCTCGATCCTGGACCTGTTTAATTAAAGCGTGAAAGAGAAAATCTCAGCAGCACAGGAACATGAAGGAATTTCCACTGTGCACCAGCAGTACTGCCCACTTTGGCTATAACCATAATAGCGCTAACAAAACAAGAGACTAATGGTCAGTCCAGTGGTATCTGCAATTTTTCCTAAGCCCTGATCACTGCTTACATATTAATTTCTATCACTGTAAAACATAAAGATGCATTTCCAGCCTTTCATGCTGTCCCCAAGAGCTTCAAACTCTAAAGACATTTTTATGTACCAAACAGGGAAGGGGGAGGTTGGCTAGAGACTTCTGAATGCTCAATTTAGATACTTAATAAGGCATCATATTCCCAACTAATGGCTTTGCTCAACGTCAAACTGCAACACCAAGGAAAGTATTATCATAAACATTTATCAACTGCAAGATGTGCCAGAGCAGAAACATCCCATCTTTTCAAAAGAGAATGCAAAGCAGGAAAAAAATAAAAGAGTTAAGCTGGAAGAATGAAATGGCTCTCTCTCCGCATCTCACCGCTGCCAATATGGTGTTGGCCTCAGAGACCCCTGCAGAAGAGATGATGGTTTCTCCCAGCACATCCCCTCTGCTCAATGGACCTCAGCACCAGCACCAGGCAGGAGCCCAGGAATGCTGGTGCCGCAGCCCAGGGATGGCACACTGTGCTGCTGACTCCCATGGATGCCACCAGCTGCTCAGCACTTGGAACCACACCACAAACTGAAGTCTCAACTCAGTGTGTTTTGTAGGGATTTTTAATTTGCCATGCAGAAGTAGTGAAATATTAGTATTAAACCTAGTAGGTCTGAATGTGGATACAATGGTGTTGGAAAACGTGGGCAGAGACCTGCGCAATTAATGAAAAATGGGACTGCTACCGTGAATGTCCCATTGCAGTGACTTGCTTTTCCTTCTGCTCCTTGGTGTGAAGCAACGCAGCTTAATTCACAGCAGAGATACATGCGGGATTGCTCTCCACAGCCATATCTCAGCCCTGGCTCTCCCAGGAAAGATCCATCATGTGGAATTTAAAAGGAAAAAAGTTTGAAAGAAAAGTCTGCTTCAATTTGTTTTCTCTGCCACCGAGGTTAACATGTTCAGCCCTTCAACAGCAAGTCACCTGTAAGTTTTATTTTGTTTTAAATGCAAACCAGCACTGCCACACAAGATGATGATCCTACTGCAGGCACAGACCCCCACCAGCCCTGCACCCTGGCCATTACACCCTCACTGGGGAAATCAAGGATAAATGGACACGGAGAAGGACAGGCCTTGGAACAAGGTCCAAGTTTTCCTTTCCAACCCTGTGCCTGGCACACTTTCCACTTCTTACCATTACAACAGCATTTCTGGAGAAGGAGCTCCCATTCCATCACATTGAGGTCCCCACCAGAAATCCCTGCAGACACCCCAGGGTTGCTTGCCCAGATGGAGGAACCACCCTGAAGTTCACACACCAACAGCTATTGCAAGGAAAACACAATGCCAACCTGTGAGGAATAAGTGACACAAGGAGGCATGCACAAGTTGCTTTTTTCTTAATGTAGCTGTTTTACTGTGTAAGCCTGATCTCATCTGATGTACATCCCATGCAGACAAACATAAAATACATTTCTTCAGGCTGACCCTGTTAATAACTATTTCTCAAGGAAGTAGAACACCTCTAACGAGCTAACACTACTTGTTTATTTGGAACTCAATAGCTAGACTTACTGAAAAAATATCCCCACCCAGCACTAACTGAGGAAAAAACCCTATATATATAAAAATATATATATATAAGTTTCATCAAGCTAAAGTAACATCCACTGAAATGCGATCAGACAGGAGGGCCGTGCATTGCCTGCTCCCTGCAGCCGAGGTGCGGCATCACCTCCAGCACAAGAGGAATGTAGCGCTGATGGGCCTCGCCCAGGCAAGGTGCTTCTGCCTCTTGTTCTTTAGAGCTAACAAAGCCAGCACAGCTTCCAGACTGGGCCTGTGGGCTGCTTTGTAATATTAATTATGGACATCTGAAATCAAATCCTGTCCTTTATACAGCTCTCTCCCCTCTATGGCTCCCATTTTTAAACACACTGGGCTGTATTAACTCCCTGCCTCTCTTTGCCCCTACACACCCAGGTTGTTTCAAGTATCACTTGCTGTCAGGTTCAGATTTACAGTGGAGTAAAAAAAAAGGCTGCAGAATGCTATTAATTGTGGGACCTCACTGCCACAAATTGCAAGCACCCCTACAGAACAGAAGAAACTGGGGCAGAGAAGCATCCCTCCGCTCTGGGAGCTCCTGCTGTAAATGCTGCTGCTGCCCCTGGTGAGCCCCCACAGCCATGCAACTAGCTTAACCTAATGACCCCAGAGGTTCCTACCCAAGTCCAATCACCACACTTAAGGACAGATTCACACGAAGAGAAAGCCTGCACAGCACCTAGATTTCTCATCCTCTTGCAGACCTGTGGGCCATAGCCGAGTCCCCTGGATGCACCCCATACTTCACATCCTCTCCGCTGTGAAAACTAAGGTGATACATGAAAAAGGAGCATGCACCAACACTTCTTCAACAGCACTGCTTTGCCTCAGTGGAGAGCAAAAAATCCTGGGAGTGGGGAGGTTTGAGAATACAAGCAAGCCCTGGGACATCAACACACAGGTCTGTAGCGCAGCCTAGCCCCAGGGAGATGACCACTGTTAGGGACCAGTGAGCCCTGGGACAGCACTGGGCACTCAGACAGGGATGCTCTGCACCTATGGACAAATACAAAGCCCCACATCCCCACCGAGCAAGGCACAGGAAGAGAGGTGGCTACGGCACCTCACCTTGCTTCTGGTACCACACAGGAGCCTCACATCCATCACCAGCTGATTTCAGTGCTGTCTGACGGCCTAAACGACCTCATTCTCAGTCACCTATGCAGGCAGCCAAGGGAGACATATGCTGGGGACAAGTGCAGCATAGTGAGGATGTGGGGATGGAGCTGGGCTCCTAGCCACACACTTCCATGAGCACATTCGAACACAAGAATTTTGAGACCTAAACACACACACACGAAAATAAAGACCAAAATAAGAAAAAAAAGTTAGATCAATCTGCCATTCTTAGGGGAGGAGAAAAACCCACAGCGTTTTGAAGCAGGCTGTGTTTGCTTGGTACTTTCCATCTTTAGGTAATTAGTGTAAAGGGCTTCCCAGGTAAACCTATGAATAAACTGCAGATTTCAAGAGAAACACACTTCTCTCTACAGCAAAGCTTCAAAGCATAACCAGGAGAAGAAGCAGAGCTCCAACTGGCCCCCTGTAGGCATTGCTTGCCTTCAAGTCTTGAGGGTCAGCTCAAGTCAAGCTGCATCAAAATTTGAAAAGATACATAAAAAATGACAAGCAGGAAATGCCTCTGAAGACAAACACTCCAGCATCCGTGAACACCTCAAATACACAGCCTGGACCAACGTTTACAAGCACTGCTTACCCCATTACTTTCTGTAAACCTTCCAAAAAGTCCTCTCCTGCCTTCTTAGCTGACAGTGGCACCTTCAGAGTAGAAGGAACAAAACACCTCCCAGCTCCAAAACCTACTTTTCAGTGCTTCTTTAGATTGCTCTTCTCAGCTGGCCTAGTCATGGCTAGCAGCTACTGTACTTCACTCCTTCAGGAGCACCTTCCAGCCTCACCTTACCTTTTGTTTTCAAACAAAACAAGGGGCTTCTAGCACATTTCCTCACAGATGGCTTTCCAATGCTGGTACCACCAAGCAGCTCCCAGCTCTGTTCTCCCAGACCACGCTGGCATGGCCCTGTTTCCGATTTTACAGAAAGAGGGCTGAGGACAAGGATGGGAAAAGAGAAGTCATTTAGCAAAGGTCACTGGAGAAGTCCGCAGCACCAAGAACCTGGCCCTAGGTTTCCTATACATTGCCCTAGGCTCCAACTCACTTGACTAACCTGATAATTGTTCAATGCTACGAACAAGTTAATAACAACAAAAATCAGCAGGTACCAGCTTCTACTTAGAGCAAGATGCTCCTCATCTGCTGCCTTACAGCCCAGGGCTACCATTAAATCGATCTATCCTGACAGCAAATGCTTTTTGTAATCCACTTGAGCCTTACAGCATCCATACTTCACCCACTGGCTGTGAGCATGGCCTTATAAGCTACTCCATACCATCACTGTAAGATATTACAGTGAGCAGAACAATGAAACCTGCACCTCCTGAAAGGAAGAGTGATGCTTTCACATGCAGTAACTCCAGTTCTTAATGTTGGGTACCTTCTAAACAGCTGTCTGCACACCCCCATCTCCCAGGTTCAACAGTGCAGAGGGTAGCTGAGTACCCAACTGCATCACGATGAACAGACCCAAAGAGCCTGACCAAGTCAAGGGACTTTGAGCAGCCTCAAGAGCAGCCACACAAGCACACAGCAGCCTGGCAATTCACATTAACCGATTTCTCCTAGGGAGCTTGAAGACCTCTAGACAGTGAGTCTTCTCAGACCTTAGCATTAAATATAGCTATGTGCACCCACATCCTCGCCTTCCCAGACTGTTCTGCTGTGGCTCTGCTTGCACAAAACAGGACCTTCATCCAGCAGCACTGGTCCTCAACCATGAAACCTACCGATACTGGGATTCTACAGCCAACCTGTGAACTGGCCCACATTAGGTGTCCTCACAGAATACAGGAGAAAAGATAGGTCTGAGTTCCCAGTCCAGTCACTCTTATGGGATAGGAGAAGGTGATACTGGACATTGCACTTCCTCACGTCCTCTGCACAGCAGGTGCTTGTACAGATCATCTTCCAGTGCCCACAATGGAAGGAGAGAGCTCTCCCTCCATCCCCATCCATGCCTGGCACGCACACAAACAGCATTGCAAGACCCACCACCATGTTCCCCATGCTTTACAGTGAACTGTTGACTTTACTTGGCACCTTTGAAGTTCGCTTTTTTCCTCTCATGTCACTGTAGATATTTTTTGTTCTGCAAAATTGTGCAGTATTTACAGAATCAGAGCATCCAGTAATGCAAGGGACAGCAGACAAATGTCACTTCACATATGCACTGGTCTGCTCCTGACCTTCACCCTGCCCTTCCCCATCACAAACTCTGGAGGCGGGGGGAAGGGAATAAAGACTAAAAGAAAGGCAATACAGGAACATTTTTAATCACCCTTTATAACCCATTTTCTATAGGACTGAAATGTAAAAAGCACCTTTAACAGCAAAGTTAATGTGACATATTGGTGTGTAGGTGTGTGTGGGCTGGTTTCTTGGGGGGAGGGAGGGAGAGCGAGCTGAGGGCTCTCTGTGTTTCGGAGAAATGAAGCAGCACAAGATGTACCAGTTGCTCCGGTAACAAAGCTTTCTCTTTTTTTTTAGAGAGGAAAAAAAAAAAAAAAAAAGAAAGGAAGAGTGCAACATCATTTTAAGCATTTTTCAGTTAAGACTTCCCTGCCTGCATGGCAGAAACAGCTCTCCGTTTCAGAAATACACACACTCCATTGCAGTCAGCAAGGAAAGGACCCCTCTCTTCTAGAGATATTTTAACATTGTAGGGAAGCTGATAAATTGAGTTTGCCCATTTTCCTTCTGATAACACTGGCACACGTTACCACACACCAGTATGCCAGGCTAGCCCAGCCCCTTCCCACGACCCAGTAAAAGCTGATAAAATCCCAGCATGTGCGAGCTAGTGTGTATGGGAAATCCATGCGCAAGCTGGTGTGTATGGGAGCAGCAAAGACCCCCCCACCCCAGTGAGCATCCTCACACAGCAGCACCACTATATCCTTTCTGCTGGCATAGGGAGCTATCCCACCAGAAACAACGGCTTAATATTTAATATTGATCTTGCGATAAGGAAGGATTATAAAGCAACTTGTAAATCTTGCGAATCCATTCACACTCACGTGGCCCTAACGTGACCTTGAAGATGCCAAATGGTCACTGCCTGCCCATGCAGGGCTGTACTGGGATATGGATGTGAGCGGGCCCAGCCACCATAAAAACCATCCCAGCAGAAAAAAGAGCCCTGGATGAGGCACATCAGCTCAGCTCTAGCTAACTGTTCTGCTGCCTGGGATTCTTCCTTGTCCCAGCCCCATGAAACAGGCTCTTTGTGCAGCACCAAACCAGGGGAAAAGCCAGGGAGCTACCAAATCAGAGGGGACCATACCCTCACATGCCTGCCTTAGTCTGCAGGGACCATCAGACCACAACGAGGATGGATGTATGTACACACATACATGCAGTTACACTCAGCCTCCCCTGCCATGCAGAAAAAGCAATCTCTGAAGAAGTTGAAAACAAGATTAAGGACCCAAAGCCAAGGACATGACACTGAAAGAACCTATCCAGCTCAAGTGACACCCAACCCCACTACACCACATTTCATCTTATAAACAACAAGGGGGTGGGAAAAGAGAAGTGCTTACAATACATCTTCAAATGCACCAGCTGACTGTCTAGCGTTAGAGGTGTTTGTTTAGACTGCAAGATGATGGAGCTCTGAATTCCTTTAGCGGCCCATGAAAGTGAGCCTCAGGTGCCCTCAGCACGGTCAGGACCACCACACAGCAGCCACCACCGCAGGACAGGTGTTTGGAAGATGGGCGGACAGCAGCATGGCCCCATCTGCAGTCTGCATGCATGGTTTGTGTGCATTCAGCCTGGTCTCTCAAGCAAGGCTCAGCAGTCAGTCCTTAGCTATAAAAGCTGTGTATGTAAACCAAAATTAATTCTTTACAGCAACAATCCCCAGGAAATACTGTGTGCAGCACGGTAACTTCTTCCACACAGCTAAAAGCAACAGTGATTAATTATCAAACCATTGACCATCAGCCTTTCAGAGAGGGAGACAATAAAACAAGTGATTATTAATGTCATTCTTGACTCAGGCTAATTATCTGAACTGCTAATAATGACCCAGGAACCTGCAGAGTCTCTATTCTCACCAGGGCTGATGCAAGGGCCCAGCCCTTGATCAGCGGCGGCGGGGCTGAGCCAGACCTCAGGCAGGCTAAGCATGACACAGACTGCACATTAGTTATTTTCTCATTCCTTTCCTCAAAAAAAAAGTAAAAGAAAACAAACAAAAAAAATCTCCTAAAGGCCTGACTTTAGCATATTCACGTGCTACCTCACCAGCCTACAGTGGTGGAATGCCTAAGGGCACCATGAGGAAGGATGCCACTGCACAGGGAAGTGTACAAACAGCACCCAGGAAGGCAGAACACACATTACCATTCTCATTCGACACCTGCAAACTCCAGTACAATATTACTGGGAATAGACTTGTGCCTGGGACGTTCTCAGGGGTTTAATTTAGGGATCAAAGTGTCCCAACAGCCCTTGCTGCTCCCAGCTCCCTCCCCAGCAACAGGCAACCTTGGATTTCAAATGTTTTATTCACTTTCTCATACCCACAGACCTCATTATCTTCATCTACTGGGTCAAACCTGGAGATGAGGAGCTGGTGAGGCTCACCTGCAGGTGGATTGATCCTGGCTTCTGGAAAATGCCAGTTAATCACTAAATCACTAAATAAAACCTGACAAAATACCTTGGGATGCCCCATGTATTGTACCCCAGACAAACACAACACAGTGCAGCAAAGAACAACTGCTGGCAAGGGACAGGGACTGCTTGTGACCAGTTGCCTGCTTAGAGGTGTCTCATGGGAAGTGACCCCTGCTCTGTGATGATGGTGGATGGGCTCCCTGGGGAGTGATAGCTGACAGACCTGCGGCTTCCAGATCCCACACGCTCTAATTTAGAGTGCAGAGTGCTGCTGCATAATGACTTAGCAATTATATGGCATTTACCAGCTAATTAAACTATCAATAGTTATTGTGCAGTTATGGAGTTAGCCCACAGTACTCCATCTTCTAACCAGCAAAATAAAGCCTTGCTAAAGCTGTAAATGGAGATCTGCATCCCCAGAGCACTAAGCAAAGCAGCACTTGACATTAATGACACCTGTCCTCCTGGTATGGTTGCGAAGAAACACAGGAGCATGTAATCTGAGCATCATATATTTCCCTGCTCACAAGATGAGAGAGCCAAAGGTTACCATCTGACCTATTCACCGATTTTTTTTTTTCACGATTGCAAAGACTTGCAATAAAATCCTGCTTTGGTGACACTGTGACACTGCGCACAGGCTAGCATGTGAACGCCCATGGCTAAGCAGGCCCAAAACCACCAGGGGACTACTTTGGTTTTTAACATATTTAGTGCACAATAAGCAGCACCCTGCATGTCTTTCCCCACTTGGGTAACCATCTGCTGGAAAGATATTTCTGAGTAACCTAGTGTCCTTTTACTTTCGACCCTGTATTTACTGGTGTTTGACACACCGGCAGTTGTGGCCCTGATTTACTCAGGCAAACTAAGCATACACAGTCTTTTAAGGACTTCTTGCTTGCTTTCTAATGCAAAGTAGAGATATGCAGTAATAATAATGTTCTGTAACATAAAACCAGCATTTCCTTACACTTTAGACAATGCTCTAAAGCGTCTTAGCGATTTTTGTGTTTACAGTTTTGCTTTCAGCCATCAGCTACTTGCTAAAAAAGCAAAGAGGCAATGGCTCAATTCCCCAAGTCCAACTCACTGTCTTCCTAGTAATCATTTCTTTAAACACTTTAAAAAAACAGAATCCAAGGACACAAAAATCCACTACTGCAACAACATCTGGCACAGGAGCTAGCAAGCTTTCAGTCTTTTATCAAAACCAGTTTACAATCTGTAACATTAGATGCAGGATTATTAGAAAATAAAGAAAAGCTTCCGATTCAATTAGAGAGATAAACCATCACCAGTGCAGCCCTGATTAAAATAAAAATCAAGCTATTCACAAGAGATTGTTAAGCATCGAACAAGGAATGTTATTACTCTCTGCATTTATCTGCAGTGAAGAGCTTGCGGTTGGGGTTACAGGAGGGAGAGCAGAGCGGGTCACTGCTGAGGCCTCCTGCAGCATTCAGGCATCACTGGGGTATGGCCAGAGCTGGGAAGCACCAAAATCATGTTTTAAGCTGCAGTCCTGAGCAAAGAAAAGCCTTTACTTTGAAAATATAGAGATCAAGCCAAACAAGCTACCACTGCCTCTGGAGCACAAGCCTCAGAGAACAAGGCTTTGATTTACAGAAGCACTCTGCACCACCTTGAAAGGGATCTTCAAATCATGGCCCAGAAAGCAGGATCAAAGAAACTTGTGCAATGAGCTTCATCCCAGTGTCTGTGCTTCAGCAGAGGGTGCACTCCCTTTGGGAGCTCTTAATGCGCATCAGACTTGGACAATATGTCTCTTCCCCTACAAGCCAGGAGCAGGCATGTGCTGTGGCAGGGCTTCAACTCCCTCCAACACAGCAGGTCCTGAGGTTGGTTCCACAAACCACTGCCCTCTGATTCCTTCTATTTCTTCAGTACTACCAGACATTCTCCAGGCTTCCCACACTGTTAGGCTGCGGTATCATTGAATCGCCAAAACTTTATCCCACGGGATCAATGGGAGGTTTGTGCTTCACACATGTCCCTCCAGGTCCTGGGCAGGCCAGGTTACCACCAAGAAAACCTGTAGTCTCTAACACAAATATGGCCATGCAGTAGTAACAGAGCTGGCTGCTAAGTCAGGTTTTCTGAGGGAAAAATCAGGGCTGCAGCCCTGTTTTGGCAGCAGCCCTGTTTTGGCAGCCTTGCAGCACACAAACAGGATGCTCTCCTCTGCCTGGAATAAGCATCTCACTTCTTCCTCTTCCCAACAGAAGAGCTGATCCTCTTGCTTCAGAGAAGCACCAGCCATGCAAAGGGGTGGTGATGCTCACCCAGTGACCAGACCTGGCAGAGAGGGCGGTGGTTAGACCTTCAAAGCTTGGGCTAAGAAGCCAGCACCAGAATATGCATCACAACAAATTATGCTTGCCACATCTGAAAATACAGCAAGAGGCACACACAGTTTCTAGGAGGACAGTAACAGCGCACCTCAGATAGCACTAGCACAGAGGAGTGGGTCACCATTCCAAAAGGTATTTAAAAGACGTGCAGATGTGGAACTTAGGGACATGGTTTAGTGGTGGACTTGGCAGTGCTGGATTAAAGGTTCGTGATGGACTCGATGATCTTAAAGGTCTTTTCCAACCTAAACAATTCTATGAATACTCCAGCCCCACCTGAGATGGGTTTGAAATGGCAGAGGAACAGTCATCTAACTATAGAGGACACTGCCCCTAGGTATGGACCACTTTTAAAGGCTGTTTCAGAAAGGAGACAGCAGGTCTGTGTGTCTTGAAAGTTGATCCATTTGTTTTACTGCAAGAGATAAATACAGCGATGGTATCTGAAGGAAAAGAATCACAGAGATCTTATTTCCGCCCTGGGTTTAGGGTAGGGCACCATAAACAGTTATGTATGCTTTATATCAAAGTCTCCTTTTGTTTATAGAGTGGGTGCTACTTCAAGACTTCAGCTTAAGTGAGCTCTGAAGTCAGTCTTAGCCCGAACTCATACCTCAGTACTTACTAATTTGGTTTGGACAGAAGCGTTTCCCCCTCCACCCGCATCACCATCCTGTCTGGCACTGGGACCAAATGAATCACACCAAGGACAATCCAATTGCTCCAGCAAGTTAAAAACAGTTAAGAGGAAGATTTTTTTCCTATACAGCAGGAGAAAAGTGGAACACAGAAGTGCTCACCTCCCAGAGTGCCTATACTTGCGGTATTTCTGCGTGGTTTTTCCCCACTTTGAGATAACACACAGACACACCAGAAGAATCAGACAGAGCAAGACGAAACCCGATCAGCACAGCCATGCGACCAGTAATGCCAGCACCAGCCAGCTTATTTCCCATTTCTGCTCTCCACAAAAACATGATGCTTTCAAAAGGCTGTTAAAGGCACATAGTTTCCACGGATTGCTAGAAATATGCACCAGTTAAAATTAGGTCACCCTCTACCATTATTCTAGCAGCTGAGAAAAGAAACAGTTCAGAAGGGAGCTCTCATGGCAGGGAGCATACCATGGGAAAACAACATGTACCAGCAGGGGAAGTTCCCTGGAATATAAACTTGATAAGAACAGTTTTAGGAGGCTTGGTTTTCCAGGGCTTGGTTTGGTTTCTGTTTGTTTGCTTGGAGTTTTTTGGTTGGTTGGTTGGGGTTTTTCTCTTTTGTTTTCGCTTGGTTTTGTTTCTTGTTTTTTACACTTATTCCAGTTCAAATATTCACATATTTAAAACTCCAGAAGTTCCAGTTCATCTTCAGTTCACTTCAATCCCTCTATCCTCATACTGATGGAACTGGCCTACTGCAGCAGGAGGATGAGGAAACCAGAATCCAGAATAAATATTTACTGACAAGTAGCTTTTTAAGCACCCTTCTCCTCTTCAGCAGGAGCAGCTCACTGTCTTTTGCCACATGAGAGGGAAGAGCTGTGGCTCCAAAGCAACAGTGAGAGCATGTGAATACACTCTTCTCTATAGTCAAATAATAAAGGCATGACAGATATACAGGATGTCTGTGTGCATGCACACGCACAAGTACACGTATATACAGAACTTGTGTCCATGTGTACAGAAGTTTTTGGAGCTGGAGGAGCTACTGTCTCCCAGCAGACCCAAATATTTGGCAAATTCCTCATGCAACTGTGCTGAGAACCATCTCCCCATCATATATTAAGTGTAAATAAACCCAGACTTTGAAATAATTCAGTCCCTTCCCAACTCAACTGGAGTCATCCACAAAAAGACCCCACCAAGAAAACAAATCCCTAAAGTCTGGACATTTTAAATATTCTTGTAAAGAAGTTCATGGGTTTGAAATTCTGTTCTCCAAGGTGCCCTCGCTGTTCTCATTGGGAGATCTGCTTCCAGGTGTTTATAGAAATTTAAACCAAGCCTACTGACTATTGTGTATTTAATCTTGCAGCAGGTTTCTGCGGGTGGAAAGGGTGGCAGCCAGCCCACGTGTGAGCAGAGCACCAGACTGTAGCAAATTCATTTGGCAGCCTATTGCAGCTGTAAAACTCAGCTTTTAGAAGAGATCAAGATTTATCTATTAAAGCACAGACTTTTCACTCCCTCCTCATCATGCAATCAATAAAAAGCACAGAGGGGAGGGGAGAGGAGAAAAAAGAAAAAGCTATATATTTTTTGTGACAGTTTCAGAACTGTTATGAATTGCTTATTCTAAAAGAGCTCTGTGTGCTTCACAGTGCTTGCACACAAGACCAAAAAGCCAGAATTCAGCAAAGCTTCTTGTCAGGCCTGAAACAGGTCAAACCCAGCCAAGACGATGTGCTAGGATGCTCCACATTCAACATGTAACTAAGCAAATGGGAAGACTTCAGTGAAACCCTTACCTTATATACCTGTCCGTAGGTACCATTGCCAACAAGCTCCACCAGTTCAAAGATTCCTGCAGGATCCTAAAAGAAAAGGAAGAAAAAAAAATGCTCAGTGTGTTTTAAATGTAATAGGAATTATCTGCTATTAAAACTTAGGTTTTCTTATGCATCAGCTTTGGAATAAAACAAACTAACAGGCAGGATGCAGTTTCTGACTTCAAAACAAGAGTTTTCCAGGTATATTCCTGAGGTCAGCAGCATTAGTGTTACTTGGACTAAGCATCATTCTTGGTTTGGTGCATTCTGGCCTTTGACATTCTGGTTTATCAACTGAGACAAGCAGATTCAGGGCAGCAGTACATGAGTACACAGCAATTTGGAAGGTAGCACTGAAGCACCAGAACCTATCCCCAGACCTCCCTCCGCCTAGTGTGTGTCTGGCTAGGGAAGGGCAGTCGCACACAAGTGCGCACACATGTGAAAGCTGGAACACAGCCACCAGCACAGTTAAAATGATGATATAAGCAGAGAGGTACAAGGAAGGGTAGGGACAGAATAAACCAGTGCTGCTATTTTCTTCTCCAGGTGGGTTTTCTCCTTCCAAAAGCTTTATTTATACTCTTCTGCCCCTCCTCCCGTACCTATCACTCCAATTTCAGATAGCTCAATCCCCCTGGAAGCTGGCAGATGCAGAGGCATGACACCACTTGAGGGTCTGTGCATCCATCACCCACAGCACTGGTGAACCTGGCTCCCATCATCCACCCATCATTCCTGGTGGAATTTTAGTCCCTTGCGCTATCGAATGACCTGGCATGCCAGTGAGCAAAGGACTGCCAGATGCAATTTGAGAGACTGCAGGTGGGTCAACTAATGGCTCCAACAAGCAAACGAGGATCAGAAAACAGCACTCCTTAGGAGACAGGAGAGGGACACCCACCACCATGGTATGGACATAGAGGCTACATTCATTACAGAGCCCGCATCAGCTTAAGAGGACTTCTGGGTTCAAAAGTCAAACACTGCCTCTTTGTGAGCAGCTGAGGAGCAAGGTTCAACATACTAGTAATGCCACAAGTAAATTAATCCAGCTCTTGTGACTGAGGCAGCTTTCTACCCAGCCCAGAACACGTACTGCCACATACCTGCCTGGGTTCAGCACACCTCCACAGCAGGGTCACTGCAACCCCTCTGATCATCCTGTGCGTTTAGAAATGCCACATCCCACTTCTGCCTGTTCCTCCATCACATGAGCAGCTTCCCCAGGCTCCCATGTGGGAAGCCCCAGACAGCTCCAAGGGTGGGAGCATCAGCTCAGCCTCTGGTGGGACCAACTGTAGCAGAGGGTGGGGGAGAGGTGCTCGAAAAGGTTTGGAGACCACTGAGGACACATCTGCCCTGATGTAAATACACCCCAACTAACCTTCAGCCAGACACTTGGGCACCACAGGTGAAGCTGCGGCACAACAGGTTTCTAGCATGCAACATCCAGGTGGTGGCTTTACTGATTTGGTACCAGGCAGCAAAATGCCATGAATGGATGGGAAAGAGAACCGGTGGTACACTGGGCTTCCATGCTGGGTGAGAAAGGAAGGAAGGGAACACATGGCAGCAGCTGCTGTTTATTCCTTGAGTTTCTTTCTTAAGGGTTGTTTGCTGCAGTGCTGAAACTACTTTGAAAGAGGCTTTTCCAGGACTACAAGTATATCTATTTTTGAATATTCATTAGGAGATTAAGGGAGAAGAAAGCTGTGCCTAGGGCAGATGATTAAGGAGTTTGGAGAAACATCCAGGGATGCAGCTGGCCATTTTTGATAAAAAGAAATCCTCTTTGCAATGTGTTTCCAATCTTCTTCCACAAATCCTCAAACCAAAGAGTACATCCTCCCACCATTCCAGGCCACTTTTCATTCCTCTAACATGCATCAGATGTGGTGCAGGTTTATTTGAGTCCATCCATCACCTGCCAGCCTCGTGCCTGTCTCCCCTGCCACCATCTCGCTTTGGCCAGGGCAGCTCTCTGCTGGCCAAGGGCAGCTTGCGCACAAGGAATTCTTTCCCCCACGGCTCCCATCATCCACAGCTCGTGCTCCAGCTCCCACTGGCAGAGCAATTTCTCTGCTACACATCCCCCTTCATCCTGCTTTCTCTCTGCATTTTTCCAGAAGCTTCACCAAAGTAACTGGGCATCGGCACAGTGCTGAGTGACACTTCTCCCCTGACTGCTGGCACGAGCAGCCCTATCTCAACACAGCCACGGCAACACACTGGGAATGCCAGCAACGTTGTCAGCGAGCAAAGTCATGCTGCCCTCCTCAGCCTTGCTCCTTCCCATGCAGCAGGCAGCTGAAGAGACAACGCTTCTCACCAACAGCTACTGTTAGTGCCCAGGAGTAATGTGTCATTAATGGCCCTTCTGGAAGATACACAGCAGAGGATGGGGTGAGCGGGCAGGGGGGATATCCCTCTTTCCACTAGTCTCCCCTGGACCAGTTCCTACAGAGAACAGCTTTGCATTTCAATAGCTGCTGGGGAGAGGGGAACAGGCTGTCCCATCCCTCAGATGCTTCAGGAGGGTACCAGAGATCAGTGACCGCAGCTCAGGCAGGCTGAAGTAGGCAGCAAGAGAGGAAAACATGGAGGCATGCTGCATGGAAGCTCTTCTGTTAGCCAGGGGAAAAGAAATCCACGCTGCCCAGCTCTGACCAGGGGCCAATCCAGGCCAAGCAGGGAGTAATCTCAGACCAAATATAGCCTGTGCTGCAGATCAGGGCTCGCAGCGGCATGCTGTGCTGCACTTGGCTGGGGGTGGCCTCAAAGCTCATTACACACACAGCTGCTTCCAGCCTAGTGCTATCACCTTCTGCTGATGCCCTCTTCCCCATCGAAGAAGGAACAGAGGTGGTGAGGCTGCAACTCTCCTGCCACAGCAGCCTCCTCTTTCAACACTCAGACTGCCTTCAGAAATACTACTGATTTCAATTTTTTTACTGAAAACATCTGAACTAAATAGGAAGCACACAAATAAAAGGAAAAAAAGAGGAAAAGAAGATGCACTGTTTAAAACAGGGGGAAAGAACCAGCATTTAAGACAAACACACAGTAATTTTCAGCTGTACATTAGCTTCACACAGAAAAGGATTTGTACAGTTGTAGTAGCAGCACAGGGATCTGAGAAGAGCCCTTGTATCAAGGTATGGTCCTTCCCTCCTCCCTGCCCGAACAAAGGAGGCGATCAGAAAGGCAGGCAGGAGCAAGAGCAGAGGTAAAATTCAGCACCAGCTGGGGCTGCGTTCAAGAGACCATGGCCGCCATGCACCTTCAGCAAGGAAGGGCTGATTTCAGACCACACAAGCTCCAAGCACTAGAAATTAAAACCTCTTCCTGAGTCCATAGGGGCCAGCAGCACCATTTGCCACCACGACAGCTCCAGGAGGGGCAGCCCCCCAAGCCCAGGCAGGGGCTGCAGAGCCACAGGGATGTCAAGGGACATTTGCACATCACCCGCTACCAGCTACTCTTGTTTTAGGCTTGCAGTAATGCACAGCTAGACCATTTCCTGCCAAGGAAAGGAGTTTATTTTTAGTTTAAAAAGTAAGCTTTGCAGGCTCAGCACCCTGCTCCCAGAAGAGCCCAGCTGCAGCTTTCTCCATAGAGGTACCACTGGCCCCAGCACGGCCACTTGCCAACCCTGGCACACAAAGCCCTGTTGAGGAGTAGGAGTTACTCAGGATTTGTGCCAGAAGACACAGGAGCAAACTGAGGCATGGGCTCTTCACAAAGCAACAGAACACTCGACAAGAGCATCTTTCAGTTGCTCATGGGATGGGAAATGTTTTATAGTGACACCCGAGGCAAGGGCTGTGCAGATCCAGTGGTCCAGCAACCAGGAACAGGCTGGCACCCGAGCTCTCCCGTGCTGGGATCTGACCCTGCTTCCACAGCTGCAGCCAGAAGAGACTCAAATTCAAGAGAGAAATTGTTATGCTCCTCACCCACCTCCCAGGAAAATCAGTGGTATTAAAGTCCTGGCAGCTAAAACCAGTCTGAGATGTAGAACAAGGCAAGAGCATCATCTTTTCCAGCAATATCATGGGGGAGGGGAAGGAGGGAGTCCACTTTATTTCAGTAAACAGTATATTTAAAACTGCTGCATTATCAGAAAAGGGACTTCTGTATGTGGATGATAAAGCAGGATGCATCCAAATTTCAGCAACAAAACATGCATCCTTTCTGAAGGGCTTATCGGCGTGGAGCACGCAGCAGCAGCACTTGCAGCAGGAGGACGCTCCTGGTTAAAACCACTTGCTCTGTCTAACCCAGACATCAGCAGAACTAAAGCTGAAAGACTTCTTCGCCTACACTGTGACGTCTCAACAAGTCCAAGGCACAAAAGAGCCAACACTTTGCTTGACAAGACCATTTAGAGAGTAATAGCCACATCCAAGGAAAAGTCAGCTAAGGTTTGAGGGCTGAAGGTGTCTATCAGTGTTGGCTATGGTGATCACTGAATTAGTCGATCACCAGTTAGCAGATCACCAATTAGCATATCACCAGTTAGATGTCCTTAAATAGTCCTTAAATAGAGCCATGCAGATGTCCACAAACAAAAGGTGCATTTATACACAGCCTGTACACCAAACTTGCTTGTTTTCCTTGAAGAAGCCTCATTTTTCTCCCTTCTAGCCCACACAAAACGTATGTAACAGAAAGGGTTACATGCAGAGACAGCAGAGAGATGCTCGGAGGCAACTGAGGTGCACACCAATTAAATCACGATTGCTGTGAATGCATCGGAGGGAAATGAAAGATCAGAGCCTCTATAATCATTGTGCACTTAGTCCCCCAGTTCTGAGCAGCTAATAACAACTTCCAGCCAAAAATCATGGAGATAACCAGTCATTAAGCAAATGTTATAACCCTAGAGAAGGAAAATGCACTGTTAACTGGAAGCAGCACACAGTTATGGGTCAGTAACAGAGGAGCATCCCAGGCACTAGTTAGCTGAAGCAACTCCATGGCACTAGAAGGGTTTTTTTAATCTTCACTAAGAATAAAGCCTGTGAACTAATGTTCCTAAACATCAGGATTTTACAAGCCTCTGCCTCACAGCTCCATAATAAACCAGCCTCAGCAGGAGACTCCATTAAACTGATCAGGCACCCTCAAGAACCAAAGCAGGCTTACAAAGCCATTTACTCATGACCCTCAAATACTAGACCCAGTTAGCTCCATCTGTGCGCAGATGCCTCTGGTTAGACAAGTCCTGGTGGTCAAAAGGAGAGATCCTGGCACTGAGAAGCACCAAGGGGTCATTCTACCCAAAGAGCTGGCTCTTGTAAATTAATGACAGCACAGGAGAGCTGTAATCCTACCCAGCATCACACAGCTTGGCATGACGGCAATGGGCAGCACTCTCCATACAAGCAGTGTCTTGAGATCTGGTGTAGGCACACAACTGCCTGGAGAAAGTCTAGTCTTCTAACCCCAACCAAGCTCCACACAGGAGAGGAAGATCATTAATTCAGAGTGCAAGAAAGGCTTTGCAAGAAATGCAGAGGAGACAAAGCCCTTCAGCAGTACAGTTCAATACATAAAAGTGTCATTGGGGCAATGTATTTCTAATTATGCAAAACATCATTATGAGACCAATATAATGATCAAGCCTTTAGTTCTCATACTACATACTTGTCTAGGTTCTGTTTCCCAAGGCCAAATGCCCAAGCTAGGCCATGCTCTAGGAAGCCATCCTTCACATTAGCAAAGTCAAAAGCTCTGTACACAGCCATGCATATCTTCCAAGTATCAGGACCCATGCGACCTCAAGCTCTATCAAGCCAACTGCTGTTCTTTCCGAAGACACATCAACTGGCTTATTCCACCATACTTTTTACACTGGCTTCTACAGCAAGAATTGAAGCACTTGTATGATTTGAAAAAATGAGGTCCAGATCTCCTTGGGGAAGCTACCCCATAACAGCATGTAGTTCAGAGAAAAACTGAGGGGTTTGAAGGGTACTTGATGGTATAGCTGCTTTTCAGTTATCAACTAGCTGTCTCCATCTTCAAGGCACTTCTGATTAACAGCCCTGTAATATGAAGATGAACTGCAGAAGCCAAGAAAAGATTGCTGATATAGCTGCAAAGCAGGAAGGCAGAGGTCAAAGCAACAAAATATTGATCCACTTACCAGAAACTTCCAGAAAGAGATTGGGGACATTACTTTTTTGCTTCAAACACTGCCTTCTCATCACACAGACATTGCCTGCCCATTAATTAAAGCAGTGCAAAAAAACACTCAACAGGTGGCACAGGTATTTTTTGAGATATTTTGCTTCAGCCAAGTACTGAAGCAGAACCACGCTGGACTACTAGGTGTTATTCAGCCCTCACAGGGATTGCTTCATCTCATGCCTTCTCCTCCTAGCTTTGTATTCTTCCCCTCCTTCGCCCACCCATCCAGAGACTCACAAGACAAGCTATCATCAATGCCATCTACCACTGCACCTCCTGCCTACTCAAGCAATACAAGCTGCTCTACTTGGAAAAGTAATAAGGAACTCACCAAGGGTTTTGTTTTCATTTTGAAGAAGCAGTTTGTCTTCCCTCACCCTCAAACACCCAGCTCTGTATCTTAAACGAAGATGTTAGTCAAGAAACAACACTCCTATATAGCATAAGAGAAACTGCTGTCAAGGCTAAGTTATTAACAGGAGAAAAAAATCTCCACTTGACAGCTGAGAGAAGCCTGTTTACAAATCTATTTGAACCAATCCTCTTCAGCAGCTCTCAAGGAGCCATTCCTCCAGCCCCTGCTGAGAGCCATCTCCTTTTCCTAAACCATACATCAGCTCTCCCGGGTCTCTCTAGCTGTGCACGGCAGTAAAGCTTCAATTACCACATGTGCACCTCTTTCCTTCCCAAAATGTTAAGACCTGCCAATAGTTAGCAGCAGCAAAATTAAATGACAACTAATCATCACGCTGGGCTTTTCAGTCAATAAAGCTGGATTACTTCTTCAACCATTACCAGTTCAATTTAAGAGCTAAGTGTGGATTTGTAGCCACCAGCCAGCAAAGGTATAGCCAACACCACCACTGAAGGAAGAAAGAAATTCCCCATGTATGTATGCAGCCCAGTCCCATTTGGTCCTGCTGAGGCCAAACCACTAACATTACAATATATTGACTATTCCAGATTTCCTGCTCACGGGTTAGCATTTGCACACACAAAATTAGAGTTCATCTGACCTAGTTTCACCTTCCTACCATGTCAATGGAAAAAGCAGCCATTCTGTACATCATCCACAAATGAAAAACACAGGAGCTCCAAGCCAGTAAGGAACACATACACACCTGGAACGAAGCTGGGCTCTTTTCGCGTTTGAACCACTGCAAACAGTGGGTCCCACAGCCAAAGATGCAGCACTGATACAAGATAACAATGATTACACAGATATACACAAAGCTAACCTTCCCCCAACAGGGCCCACTGCAGCAGCCCAATTTAAGGAAAAGTCATCCACCAGCTACACACACTAATCAAAACAAGAAGGGTCCAAGCCACTCCTACATGCTTCAAATGTCTGACCTAAGCATCGCTAGTAACAAGGTGACACAATCTCATCCTGATGTCACTCAAGCAATGAGCTTTAACTTGAAGCTAATGGAAATCAACATCTGGCGCCCACAAGTCTCACCATGGCAAAATGATGCTGACTGAAACATTCAATAACCCTTAAGACAATACACTTCTACTTATTCTTCATTTGAAGTTGGACTTCCTCCAAATCAGACAATCCTCTCTCATTTTTAAAGCTCTACAGCACATCCTGTAGATCCCCAGGACAGACTCCACTAATTGTTTGCAGTTGTACGATAAGCCCCCCTTCCAGTTCACAAAAGACTGTTCCTCTAGAAGAGTTAGAAGTCAATCAGCGCAGAAGCACCAGCAAGAGCACTGCTGCTAAGTGAACTCTGAGGTTTTCCATGCAGTGTTAGATGAATGCAGCCTCAGTACAATCAGCCACTTCAACATATGCCTAATTCAAGCACACAACTTCAACGGGACAATATATAAAAGGCTTGGCTAAGCTCAGTGTCTCTAAAAAGCAACAGTGCCAATTATAAATCATATCTATAGCCCCCAGAAGATCTAAAGCCACTACTAGCATTGTACCACACTTCTTCGGATGCAGACATCAATTAGAGCACAGCAGCTGGACGCACTCCTCACTGAAGTCGCTTATCTGCAGTTTCAGACCAATAAGGTGCTATTCCTATATGTTTAGATCTCATCCCTCTGAGAATTTACAAGTTTTTGCATTACGGCAAATGTGTGCATCAAGCTGAAAATGCTACCTACTAGTAAATGCTGTCAAAGGGTTATGGGGTCTCAGAAGAGCTGGTTTAATTACTTACCAAAGCAGCTGTTTCAAGAGCTACAGCTTCTTAACATACCACTCCTAGAGTTACACTCTGAAAAGCAAGGTTGCTGCCAAGCTCACACCAAAAGGAGAGAGCCTTCCCTTGCATCCAGGGGAAAATGAAAATCGGTCTCCCAACAGAAGGTCATGTTTGTGGTTTCATCATGTGGATGTGTGTAGGGGCGACAGCTCATAAGCCAGTTTGCACCTTTACAAGTCACTGCAGACTGGACACCTCAGCTTCTGAAACCCTCTCAGGAGAAGCTAAGGTCCGCCATCTGTGATTGCTTTTGTCAAGAAAAAACAGCCTTGCTCTGTCTTTGTAGTGAGAGCTGTGACTGGAGCAATGTCTTAAAAATGGGAGAATGTCTCACTTCCAGATGCAATTAAGAGCAAAAAAAAGCAAACCTATCTTAACATCCTTTGCTTTTTAAAAGCAGGGCAGCTTTGCACCTCTATGCTTTTAAGTCAAGGCTGAGGACATGGGCTGAGACAACCAGGGAAAAGTTGACAGGGATAAAACACTAGTGTCATTGTGGCACCAGCAACCTATAGTCTACAGCCTTCAAAGGCAGAGATCTGTGCAACACTCATCATGCAGGCTCAGCAGGTATGCATGCATGCCAAGGAGACTTAAAGCCAAGGGAGAGATAAGAAGTCATCTGGGCCAGAGCTGTGGCCATTCGTATTCACCCAACAGCATCAGATGAGCATCACGGCCAAAGATACTGGGAAGGCTTCATCTTGTGGAACAGTTGGGAACCCGTCATGCCATCTGAACACAGCAGGAGTTAACAGGTCTTAAGAGAGACAACATGGGTGGAGAACTTCGCCCATAAGAAATCAGTACATCCCGGTTTAAAGTGATTGCTGTTACTTTTTAATACTTTGTGGAGAACAAGGCAGAATCCCTACAAACATGTCGGGAGAAACATCACCTCACTACTGGATTCAGGTGAGTTTCTCACACCAATCCGATTTTCACAGATCATCTGGGGATGGAATTATCTGACAGTTTAGTGCTTTTCAAAGAGTTTACCCACAGCCTGTCACTTGCCATCAGCTTCTTACACTTGGCTCTGTAAGGGCTGGTTAGCAGGAAAGAATCATAACTCTCTGGTACCAGAGAAAATGGGGAGAAAATCACATCAAATTATTGAGCATTCAACTGCTTGGAGAACTCTGCAAAACAGACTGTAACAAAACCAAAATTATACTTAACAAGCTCCCAAAACCATGCATTAAAAACACATTTTTACATAGAATTGCCTTTGCAAAGCAGCAAAATTATTTAAAAGACTATCAAATATGTTAATTTGTGTGTTTCACATCTGGACCTTCCTCACCCAAGAGTTAACAAGTTGCAGGGAAGGGGGAGAGAAGGCTTCTCACCTTTTTCCTACATTTCAAAGGCTGCCTCCATTAATGACACACTGCAGGGAGTCCGAAAGTTTGGTCTTGACAGACACTCACTTAAGCTGCAGAGAAAACATGGTCCCACAGCAAAAAGCAAGCTCCTGCCTAATGTGTGCCAAAAACAAATTAAAAAAGGCCTGAAAGTCAGGTACAATCCAGAGTTGCTGGAATGATTTGCAAGAATTTTTTGCCAGATCATAAAAGTATTTCCCATAGCAAGACTTCTGTATTTCTTGGTGGCTTCTTACACTGCGAATCACTCCTGTAAATTCAGGGAGATGCTTTTTATGTCAAATCCCAATGCCCCAAATTCCAAACAGTGCAGGGAAATGGCACAGATTATTTAGTTTGGTTCATTTGATATACACATTACAATAGCACTACAGCTACGACAAAGTGGAGGGCCCTTTCTCACACAGGCATCCTAGGAAGATGCAAAGCTGGTTTTGCTTTGCAAGTCACTGTGATGCCCCATAAATTCAACTACCACCTTTTGCTTTCCTGGATCAGCTGAGCTCCCTGTCAAATTACAGTCCTGTGACACCTCCCTGCCTTGGGAGCTCTCTGCTGGCTCTGGTCCCTGCAGCCAGCTGTGACAGTCTGTGGCCTCTGCCTACCTAGAGCTCCATTTTATCATGAGCTCACACAAGCAGGCTGAAAACACCACCACAGAATACACGCAGCAGCAAACCAAGCCCTGCAAGACCACAGGTACCAGCCTGCTGAGGGCCAGTACAAAACAGGAAAACAAAACAGGCGGTGAAATCCATAATACTTATATTTTCAACAGAGATATTCCACCCAGCAGCAGACCAAGCTCTCCAGCAGGCACAAAGTGCCCCAGGAGCCTAGCATCCACTGCTTGTCCATCTCACCCCTTCCTATGGTCCTTCCCCATCTCAGGCATGGAGCAGCTCTTCAAGTACACCTTCTCCAACCCAAGAGAGACAACTGCACATCCCCAGACAGGATTTGGCTCGAAGTCATAAGTGCTGAGATCAATCGCGTGAGTGTAAGGATGTGAAAAGGGGATGGGAAACATTCATAACTACTTCTAAATTAACTGCTGTTATTTGATTTGCTAAACTCTCCAGGGCGAGGTTTTATTTTAGAAAACTATGAACATTTCAAATTAATCAACTTAAAATAAATGGGCTTGATTTATTTATTTTTGCTGTATCTACTCCTCTTCAAGCCTGGCAAGTCACTGCATTCTTTCCATCCTGTGAAAGAAAAAGAAGAGGGGGTTTGCTTTATTGTTATTTTAAAGGAACCTCTACAAAGCTTACGAGTTCTGCAAATTGAAATCATGGCAAAGGTATGCTGTAAAGGAGGACAAGTACAAGGCTGGAGCTCATTTCCATGTGCTGCAGACACAGGCTCTGTGCTGGGAGCCCACCAAGAGTCTCACCACACAGTCCAAGCAAATCAGATCTATTCCCCAACATCTCAGACATCCAGAGAGTTAAAAGGTACCTCACCACACAGCAAAGCCTGATGACCAAACAACAGGGGCCATTCCAGTGCAAGGCACCCAGTCCCAGCCACAATGCTTGCCAAAAAGTCCTGCGAGCAAGGGAGAAATCTCATCCCCTCTAGCCAGTCTTGACAGTTTTGGAATGCTCTGGAAGCTGGGTCAGCATCCTTCTTCCCTCCTAATACCCTTCCCTCAGCTTCAGCAACACAGCAATGCCTCTGCCAGCAAACTAAAAAGAAAAGCCCTTGCCTGTATTGTACTAAAGAAAATTAATCTTGTGTTCCACAGAATATTAAGTGGATTACATCCACAGCCTCAAAGGAGAAAAACACTGATTTCCATGTATCTTGTGCTATTATTTACCCCTATTACTTTTTCTACCAGCCTAACATTAATAATGATAGTTTCCTGTTATTTAGTGCAGAGCTCAACTGGCTCAACAGACCAAGCAACAAGAGCAAGAGTGGGATCTGTCAGTGGCTATGAGGAAGATCAAACCACTGTGTCACTGTTGCTGCACAGGACAATGTGCAACAAAGCCAGCTTCATTTTTTTGGATGACTTCATGGCAGGATCACCTTTGAACATCCTTATCTCCTTGTAAACGTAACAGAATAGCTCAGATCCTTTAAAAGAAAAATGTTAACATGCTATGAAATGTGCCATTAAACTAGATCCATCAGAGATGAAGAGATGGACATTTCTGACCCCTGGGGAATGACAGGCGGAGAACAAAAACCTCAGATGCCTGATCCCAGAAGGGAGCCCTGACCCCCTCACTGGAGGAGAATGCCACCTCCCCAGGTGATCCCTGCCATGCATGGGAGCATCTGTTCCCCACCTGTGCGCACTGTAGCCACCACCAGCACCCTTCCTAAACACCCTCACCAGCACAGGAAGCCCAGCCCTCTGTTCCCAGCACCCTGGGTAACCATTCAAACCATTCTGAAGTGCCACCCGCTGACACCAGTTCTACACTGTCTTTGCAGAGGTGTTAATGACTCCAAAGTACAAGACTCAGATAAGCAGCTCTAATACCACTTAAATGCTTACCATTAGGAGAAACTGAGAGAGCTTGCAAGGGCCACACTCTCAGAGGGAGGGATATCCATTGAGCTGCTGCTCATGTGGGAGGAGTGTATATTACTCAGCACGGAGTAAGCAAGATCAAAGCCTCTCCAAAAGGATGCAACCCACTGACAGCGATGCAAACTCAGCCCAAGCTTTCCTGAATATTTCACAAGCAAGCTGATGAGTTTAAAAGGCCAAAAGGAGAATTTTGATGATGCTGCACAAAGTAAGGAAGGAAAGAAAAAGAAATCTGAGGGTATGTGCTTCTTTCTAGACACAAGACACAACCAAGATCTCAGCCCTGGCTTGACACATGGAGAGATTCATAATTTACACTGACATCTTGCTGGCCTGTACAGGGAAGAAGAACTCAACTTTTTACCTGTAATTCCCAGACTTCATCCCCTTTTTTAAAGTTCCTAGAATAATTAGAATTCTACACAAATGCCAGAGCTGGTAAGACAAGCCTTATAGGATGAAGTAATTTACAGCTTCCAAGGTGGGGAAGACAAAGAACTAATGGCTACAAAAGTAGGTAAGGGTGGTCATAACCAGAAATCAAATCCATGCAAGAGTTTCAGCAACAACACACTGCCTCAGAAAGCAAAATACATAGCACAACAAACTCTGTCAAGACACCCTAAATCCTCAGAGAGCTGTCTGCAGCATGCAGCATCACCTCATTCCACAGAGCAGACCTGACTGTACCTCTTCTGGTCAGAAACGAGGGCAGCTGCAGCAGTTTTGTTGTAAGCCAACTGTGGTGTGTGCTCAGCTGAGCTCCAGTCCACCTTAGAGCCCCAGGCTACAGCAGGGAAGACAAATTACTATGAGACCAAGATGACTTTGTAATCCTTTCCTCCTCTGAAGACCTGATGTATTGGGAAGGAATCTCTCATTATGCTGGGAAACCAGATCTGCAAGTGCTCTAAAAGCCAGCACAGACTTTTCAGTCTGGGTGATGTGAAGTCCTATGCTACTACAATTCAGACTGTGAGAAAACTGAGAACCCTGTAACTGGATCCACCACGAATTTCAACATTCAGGCCTAAAGTCAACCCTGTTACCTTCAGCATCCATCCCAGGGCCCAAACAAACTCCAGCACCATGTCCCACCATTGCCAGAGATCTAGACTGTTCATACTCCATATTGAAACTCGCGGCAGGATGCACAGTTGCAGGCTGCATTCCCCATATTACTTACGCTGAAACAGAGAGGCAAGATGTGATCTTCACCCCTGAGTCCTTCTAAGAACTCTAACCTATTGGGTATTGTTATTATTATCTTGACATATGATTTACCTCCTGAAATTGACACCTGCATGTTATTTCCCTTCCTTCATGTCCCAGACCTCACTCTACATTGGCAAGTATACAAGAAAAGCATTTATTCAAAGGAATTTGCTCATCAAGTCTTGCAGACACCAAAACCACAGGTTATCTAATCTTAGGAGAGCACAGTTTAATAGCTACAGGACAGGATGAGAGGCCAGAGGGTTTGACTTCTACTCTCAACTCTATCAGGACTGCAATGCTTATAAGTGTATCTAGGGAAGATGCTTGACCCCTCCTCACCTTAATTTCCCCTGCTATGAGACCACCCTAGCATTCCTTTCCTCACAGGAGATCTTATCTATAAACTCTTCATTAGCATCTGAAGAGAGTTACCTATCTCCGGATGTGAATGTAAAGCAAAGTATAGAAGAGTGGGGAAGCAGCACTGGCCATGGAGCCTGGAGACACATCCTCTTCACTATATTCAGGCAAACTAAACCGCATCACACTCCACATCTGTGCTTAGAGAAACATTTTAACACTTTCCTTGTGCAAGGAAGAAAGAAATCCAACAATTTCTTTCTTCTTGAGAAGGCTCAGAGCAAAGATCAAATTCCAGGTCTTTAAGTCAAGAAAAATCATGCCAGATTCTTCTAACAAGTACCAAGAGACCCCACCACCTCTAGCTAGTCACCTGCAGAATTACCCCACAGCAACACCACCACAAAACCAACCAACCTTCCTTTTCCCCCCTAGCTCTGGATGTCACTGAGTGGCAGAACCAGACCAATTAGAAGGAAAACTAGAAGTCTACTCTTACTGTCCTGCAAAAACTGGATTCTGGAGGTGGGGAAAATCCAGACCCAGCACAGATGCTCCCACAGGTAAGATCAGATCCCAACTCATGGAACCTTGCTTACAGCATGACTCCTGCTTGGCTTTGCCCTGACAATGCAGCCTTTGACAGAGGAGGCACTCTAAGCAGGGGTGCAGAAAGGGCTTCTTCTGGTGTTAAACATAAACTTCCTGTTGGAAAACAACTGAATATTAACAGCCAACGCAATATTTTAGCTGTTCTGGGAAGGAAGGAAACTCACCCCATCTGGACCTGTTCCCCATCTTTCTCAGTTGCCTCAGCTAACCCTGTAAGTAGGTCACATCAACTGTACCAGTGCCAGCCGCAGTCACTGCACCAGTATGGCAGCAAGACCTTCACTCCCAAGATGGGTCCATAACCTCCTGCTTCCTCCCAGTGCAGTGAAAGACAGAAGATATATCCGCCCTAGTCTAGCCACATGGAACAGAAAGGTCTCAGAGGAGCAGCTGGCTCAAGAACTTGAGGAAAGAAAAGAAAAAAAAGCTCACCTCTTTTAAAAAGAGAACAGAAAAATGTCCTGTTGTTCTGTAACTAATGGAAAGCAGAAGAGGGTTTATGGACTCATTGAGAAACAGAGGGTGAGAATTAGAAAGCACATTTCAGTATTTCATGATCACAAGGTAAGCTGCTTGCATAATACTGACAAAGAACATAAATGCTGATATCACAAGGCAGTTATGAAACTTGGGGTTTAAATGCTGAATAACAGTAACACAGCAATTAACTCCCATAAGTTATTCCCCCCCACAACTGCAGAGTAGGTGCTGCAACCTTCCACTGAGGTGTAACTCTCCAGCAAGGTGAAAACTGACAGATGCCCCCTGCTCCCACCACCTCACAGCACCAAGGATCCATCCCACCCCACAGCCTCATCACTAGCCACATCGCTTCTTCAGACCTACCCTAAGGAGGCTTCAAGATCACACCAAGGGAGAGTCTCTGAATCTGCAAGGAGCACAGAATGAGGGAATATAGCTGAATAACTGCGCTTTGCAAGTTAACTCCTAACCCGTGAACAGACTTCTGAGCCTTCCTCCCCAGTGGTTTTTGATACGAGCACGTGCTCTTGTTAATTGCTCCAGTGTGACCAGGACACCCGGTCTCTCCCTACAACACATAATATAGAGCAGCAAAATGTCATGAAAATCAAGGGCAAACGAACATAGAAGACAGTCCCTCCCCCTACCACCACTTCTATTTTTAGGCAGCCAGATTAGCTTGGAGCAGTTTTATTCATTTCTGATAATGAGCAGGGCTCTTGCATCTTCTCTCGAGGACATTTCCTCTGCACAGGCACTTTGCTTTACGCCAGCAGCATGGAAGAGGTCACATCAACCAGCAAAAGCAAAACCACAACTTCTTGTGAAAGGGTCTTGAGAAAGCGACTCCAGCTCTGAACTTATGCCCCATCTCCCTTGCAAATCACACTGGTTTGGGGTTTTTTGGGGAGGATGGTCTGTCCCCCTACAAGGTATTCCTCCCTTTGAACCACGTGGTCTGCCTATTCAAAAGTGCAATGTTTTTACTCCACCCACTTCTCAAAGGATGTGAGCTGGAACACCTTGGAAACACAGGTCTTCATGGAAAGAACATTTGGCCTTCCCAGGTCTGAAAGTGTAGCAGACACGATGGAGCGGCAGCCCAGCCACCCTTGTAGTGCTCTACCCCAGCACAAAAACCACAACTCCACTCATGGCAAAGAGACTATGGTCCTCTCAAGGTACTGCCAGGTCTAAGGGCCAGTCAGGAGATCACCCCAGGAGCAGATGCCACCCAGGATGCATAGAAGATTGGGGTTCCACTGTGCGGGCAGTTTCTTTCCAGGAAGAGATGTTCCTTCACCCCTCAGAGGTCTACTCCTAAGGTACTACCCATAAATTTCCTGCACTGTAACCACTTTTACGTTCCTTGTCCTTTAGCTGCTTCAGACTGCCTTGACAGCAACATCTGCGGGGCAAAGCTTTCCTCCTTCAGGTCCAGCCCTTCAAGCCTCACCCTTCCTCCAAAGCCCTTCATCACCACTCTCCTATTTTCCAGAGGACCATATCAGTGCTGCATAAGGCAGCAGGATTTGGTAGTTCAGTCTGGGCTGCAAACAGGCAAGGTCCAGAGGGCAAAACACTCCTTGTTAGAAGCAGATGGCAGAAGTGAGTGACAGTGGAGACAGCTTCTCGCCCAAAAAATGAAAGCGTGGCAGAAGCAGCCTAGGTATCTCCAGCTGCTGTGCTGCATCACTTGGGGAAGAAAGAAGGTGAGGCCTCGCATATTGTTCAGCCTGGAGAAGTGAAGGCTCTGGGGAAACCTTAGCACAGCCTTCCAGTGCCTAAAGGGGCCAACAAGAAATCTGGAGAGGGACTTTCTACAAGGGCTTGTAATGACAGGACAACGGGGAATGGCTTTAAGCTGGAAGAGGGTAGGTTTAGATTAGATACACTAGGAAAAAGTTCTTCCCTGTGAGGGTGCTGAGTCACTGGCACAGGCTGCCTAGAGGAGCTGTACCTGCCCCATACCTGGCAGTGTTCAAGGCCAGGTTGGATAAGGCTTCAAGCAACCTGGTCTAGGGGAAGGTGCCTCTGCCTGCAGCAGGGGGTTGGAACTGGATGATCTTTAAGGCCCCTTCCAACCTAAGCCATTCTATGTGATTTATCACCACTTTTTCTTCTGAAACTTGAGTAAGATATTTGGAGTCTACTTGCCCTTTGGATTATAATCTCTCAGAAAGGCTTTTTTTTTTTCTTCTCCCACACTTCTCTACAGTGACAAGACCTAGGAACAAAATATTCCCCACTCAACTTCTGAACTTCACAGGAATTCATAACCACAGACAAAATCATCAGGCTTTTGACAAGTTAGAAATCCTCTCCCAGGAACAAGATGTCCCTCTGCCATGTCTTCCTCTTACCCCTCTGCTACACAAAAGGGCAGACAAAAGCATGCCTGGGGCACCAATACCCAGGCTGACCCCAGGAGCTAGTCTACCTATCTCTTCTTGGGGAGCTCCTACCCCTGGTCACAAGCACCTTCACACCAGATTCTTGCTTTCTGTGGATTGCAAAACCTCATTTATTAAGGAAAAACACCAGTTCAATATTAAGACAGCAAGTAGATGATTAACAAGTGAGTGCTCAAGTCAGTTGCTACACGAGCATCACAGGTTCCTTATAGCCATAAAACCTTCTCATCCTGCATCTTGCCTGCAGATATCAGAGGTGAGGAGTTCATGGAGAGATTGTGCCTGGTAGAGCCATCACTGCAGGAGACAAGACAGTGACAGACCCCTAACTGCAGGTCTCCAGCCCAGATCTTCCCATCAGTAGCACGCAGGGACCTTCCCACCGAGGATCTTGTTCCTTCCTCTGGGTTTTCCCATCAGCCGGGCTGACCCCAAGACCTCCCTCCCCACGCTAAGCCCTTGCCAGGCAGCCTTTGTAAGGATGGCCATGGCTTCCCACGCTCGCCACACAACTTCACACCTACCCACCTCCCTCCCACCAGCACGCTGCAGGCAGCTGTGCCGTCTGGCAGGGAGAACAGCTACAAATGCCACCATGCCCGGGCAGCACCACATCAGAGCAGAAGGCTGGAAAGGAGAGGTACAAGGTGCGCCATGTGGCAGCTTTAAACCAAGGCCAAAGAAGTAGTACTTCTGCTCAGGGCCTTTGCCTTTTCATGCTACAGCCAAGTAAAGGTGTTTCAGCACTCTAATGTATCACCTATTTTTAGGCAACAATACCCTGAACACTCTTCTTCATCCTCGCTTTTATATCGCACAATGAAGAAGTTACAAGGATTTGGCACTTTCTCCGTAACAGGCCATCGTTAACAAGTGACTCATATTATATTGCAGCATGAGTCATCTTGGCAGAGGTCACCACCATAAGTGACAACTACTCTCCAATTATTTCCTTCAAGTTGAATTAAAGTTATATCGTTATGCTAATTCTACATCTGCTCCATCTTATCCTTCTGCCCACTGTCTCCAGAGCAACCTGGCATTTCACCTTATGGCCCAAACTACCTCTGAAAAGAACTGTCCCACTGTGGTGTAGTTACAGGTTGTCTCAAAACATGGAGATGGTAATGGGAAGCCTTCTGGATTGGTTTTCAGCTATGGCATCTAATAGGTAAAGCAGCTCTCCACCCTTCTTCCCACTGCTGCTTCACAGGGACAACAAGCGGCTGTCCCTGCCACCTTTCTGCTCTCTTCACACTTTATCATGACAACTTTTCAAGGATCTGGAGCCTGCCCAGTGATCAAACACAACCACCTTCAGGCTGCCAAACCATACCATCACCTTCAAGAGCAGGTACAAAGCCTAATAAACAAAATCCATTCGAACTATGCCCAGCAACACACGGACATTAAAGAAACTACTACAAACCATGAGCAGGGCAGCTAAAAAAAGAGGCATTTCCAGCCATTTTCTAGCCAAGCAGTCCTACGTTTTAAGAGGACTCCAGGCTCTCCCCTGATTCCTGCTCCCTTCAGCAACCCACACACAATGTACCCATCACAGCTCCTACCCAGTGACCCAGGAGAAGACAGCACCCCTTTCAGTGCCCAGCACGATCACTGCAGGGCACTTGGCTCATGGAACACGGTTCTGCCCATTAGAAAACATGGGCATTACTAGCCTGATCACCAGTGGAGCACTCTGTGTTTGTATTTATAGCAGTCAAGCACAATCACGCTGGCTGCAAGGTTCACTTTGGAGAGCATCAGTAAACTGCTCTCACCACTGGAATCCCATTTAGCCATTACAGACTCTTCAGCCATACTAACACACTGATCCCTACAGATTAGCAATAGGAAGAAGAGAGTCACTGCACTATTTACTGAAGCCAATCAATACATAAAAGCTGGAGATTTATTGCAATGAAGACAGCCTGTCTGCATCGCCAGAAAATGCACTTAAATCCTGTATAATTTTATTGCCTGGCCTCTGGTTTTGCTCCAAGAACACAGTTTCCTTGCACACCCATCCTTCTTTCCTTCCTAAATGGTGGTATCTGCAGACACGAGAGAGAAGACCTCCACAAACACCTACCATGAATATTCAGTGGGAGGATATAACACAAAACCCACAAGTTTCAGGGCAATGTCCCTTCCTTTTCAGCCAAATTTCATGTGCAGTGAAAAGTCTATAGGTAATTCAACATCTCCCACATAAGTAAGGAGCTCAGAAAATTCTGGCCTGTGTTTTGAAGGTCTATGTGCCAGATACAGCAACACAGGCTGTGCCTTTCATAGGCACACTTTAAGCCCACATGCTGTCCTACTCCACTCAAGAGGGAATGGTTAGATCCACACTTATTTTTAATACATATTTTTATATATGTGTTATGTATATTTTTTATACATGTATAAATAAAAGAACTTTCTAAGTGCCTTCACAAAGCACAGCACATCTGACTTGCTGCGTCTTGGGGGTGACCATCTGCAAAGCTGAGACACCACTTGGGTACCATGACTACTGAGCCACAACTGAGGAGATCCTACAGACTGCACTGCAGTTTGCTCTCCAGTCTCATCTCGGTTCATGCTTTGGGGAGCAGAAGCATGGCAGGCAATAACCAGCAGGCCTAGTGCTCTTGGACCACCAGCATTAGAAGGACCACCAGCTACCACGTAAATGCAGTTGTTGTGGGTACTGTATTATCTATATGGCCCAAAGAGAAATACACCTAAGAAAGATGGCAGCGAGGTAGGGAGGAGATCTGTGCCTTCACTTTTGCTAGTTTATCTCAAAATCACACTGAGCTTTTATGCTTGTGCACGAGACAAAAAGGAAGAGGCAAATATATGCTGATTTACAGGGAGATTTCTATTGTTGTCTGGACATCAAACAGCACCCAATTAGTCTTGCAAGGATGTGACCCACAAATTATGAAAATAAAAGCCTCCAAAGCTTTGATCTCTTGTCTTTCTGTAGCATGCTACAGCAGTTATTAGGCATATTTTATTAGATTCAAGCTGTGCGATCTCTTCCTCGGGAAAGGCTCTGCCACCTTCAATGCATCCTAAAGTCACCATCCTGCAGATTAAGGTCATGGTCCCAAACAGTCACTTCTGCCACGCACCAAACACATGACTCAGCTGGCAGCAGGCTTTTTCCTGCTGAGTTACAAAATTAGGAGCAAAGAGAATATTTGTAAGGAAGGGGGGAAGAAGTGTCAGCCACCTAAATTAAATCTGATTCCCTGTTACTTTATAAAGGAATATACATCCTAGGCAACATCCCTGGCTTCTAAAAAGTGCTGCTTTCAGAACAATACACTTCTTTTTTACACTGCAAAATGCCATTGCTGGAGGAAGCAAGCAAAAACTGTAACAAAAGGCTTCACGCACTCTGAAGCTGAAAACCACACATTCACTCACGTGAACAGAAACCCATCCACCCACTCTCGCTGCAGCAACAGCCCTTAAAACCAAGAGGATGTTAAACTCTTATTGCTAAGGCTTTACTCAGAAGCACAACTCACTGTTCACAGCCCACTGCACAAACTAAGCAGCTACTATGCTTGCCAGAGGCCACAGTTGTTTTCAGCCTGAGCTTGTATCTAGGAAGGATGGGAGCACATCAACCGTTCAGGTCTTACTGGCAAGAGGGTGGTGTTTGCACGAAGCCATTATCATCTAATAGGGTTTCTGTAGCAGAGGAGGGCTGGCTATCTGCAGCAGAGCAAAGTGCATGTCTTCTGCTGCACTCGGGGTAACTCTGCAGCTGAGCACAGGGCAGTACACAGTTTGCTCACTTAGTATGGAAGGAGGAAATGTCAGTTCTCAGCCATGCAAGGTGCATTTAGACACTCCAGCGCTGCCTGCCTCATTACAATCATCCATTATTTACCATGAACACACAACCTTGAACTTCTGGCAAGCACTGCAGAAAATTAACACGGAAAAGCAACATTCTTGATCAAAGGGGAGGAAGGTTTTCTGATTTGTCATTACAAAACAAAATTGGGAATGCAGAGAGACAACCAAGTTCCAACTTCTTATCAATGTTTCCCAACCTTGGTAGGTTTTCCTCTCTTTTCACTAACAAGCCATTGCAGGAGCAACCTAAGGCTGAGGCCCTACATGCTGAGCATCCTCATCTCTCTGTGGGAAAGTGATGCTTGGCCCCTTGCAGGGAAACCCCTATGGAGGGGGAACAGAGAAGGGGAGTCTCTGCTTCTCAAGGACCATGTTTCTTAGACAATCCTCCTTAGAAATCTAAAGCAATTTACACAAAGAACACCACACCTCACTTATATAAATTGTTTTCCTGAGTCCACAGCAGACAGCCCATCAGTCTCAATGTGCAGCCACAGTTAAAAAGTGACAAAAGGGAACAGGAGAGGACATGTTGGGGAAGGAAATCAAAGCTATTGGCTTTATTAGTGGGAAATACAACCTCCCATTTAATGGAGCTATCAATGACTTAGACTAGTGGTTTTCGATCCACAGCCTGCTCTAATGGCTGCGTGAATAGTTAACAAAGAAGATGCCTGAGCATCAGTAAATGAAAATCTCATGTGACAGAGGCTCTATGCTTCCCACAAGAGAGCAGGGCACCTGCAGAGCAGTCAGAGCCGAAACAGCCGCTGGTTGGAAGAGTCAACCAAAGCCCCTCCCAGCACCTTCACCCCACAATGCTACTGGTCTCTTCTGCAGCTGGCATGTGGAATAGAGCACATATGCTCCCCAGATACCCTCGGATGAGAAGCTGCCTTAAGGAGATAGGTCCTGAACCCATCCCAGCTCCAACCTCCCCACCCCAAGACACAGCTTTTAGCAATGCTGGTCCTCCATGCAGTGTATCCTTTTGCCTGTGGGTAGCTTTTTACTGGGGGGAAGCATGAGAAATCCAACAGGATTTTCCCCATTTATATTTGAGGCATGAAGAAAGGAGACAGGGATCAATACCACGTCCTTGGTCTGCAGGTCAGAGGCAGAGAACTCCCACTGATGCCTCTAAGTACTCTTACAAAGTGACTGGGGGTGCATTAGGAGTCAGGCAAGGATTTGCAGACAGCAGCTCAGAGCCTGAGCCCAGGAAGTGATAGCTGCTTTCACATAATCTGGCCCTGCATGAATGATGACTTCCAAGGACACCTCTTCCTTAGCTTGGAGATTCATCTGTGAAGATTACATGCAGATCAAATGGAAACTTTTCCCCCTCACCCCGTACAAACTGTACCAGTACCTCTACTAGAGGCTGGCAGATAAAAAGTATGTAGCAAGGATAAAAGCTTCCTCTAACTACTCCTTCTTGCATGGACTACAAATGAGACACTTTATTTTAAATATGCACACCAATCAAATACTCTTTGTTGCTTCAAACCTCAGTGAAACAAAACGCCCGTGCTCAAACTTCAACCTGCTCAAAAACATGCTTTCTATAAATTCACTCCAAATTACTAATTTTTATGGCTGCCCAGCACAGGAACACTAGTAAGAACAGACTCTCTGTGGATTTAAAAACACCCTACACTTTCATGTTGTGGAAGATCTCCAAAGATAAGGAAGAGTAACCACAGCACCAGCGCTTAAAGACACATACAGAACTGCAGAAGAGCAGCATCTGGGCTGCATGACTCCAAAAGGTGGGGAAAAAAAACCCCAACAATTAAAATCAACCACGCAAAAGGCTTAAACAGAAGACAGGCTTGTTTCTTTTCATGAGCATACACACAGAATATGCACGAATGTGTAAAAGATAAATGCTTGCACTGGTACCAGCACTCCCCGCTCAAGGAATAGAAGCAAAATGCTGGAAAAAAAACCAAAAGGGTTAGAGTGGGGCAGTGTCATCCCTTTGGGATGATTCAGAGACAGATATTGTGCTGCCAAGGTTTTACAGTGAAAAAAAAAAAAGGCTCAAACATATACACAGACACAGTCATGGTCCATAGCTTACACGTGCACTGAATCACACTGGAAGAAGATAGATGAAGTCCCTGATGGAAGGCCCCGAGAGTCTCTGTCCTCAGGAATTATGACTATACAGGTTGAAGATACGTCCCAAATTTTGCATGGTAGCATATCATGAAAAACACAGCACAAATAACCTTTTAATGCCTTTTTTTAATCTTCAGAAGTTATCTCTAGTTCCTCTTTCTATTTAGGAAGAAGGTGACCTTTGCGAAAGCTGGCCATTTTATGTTGGGCTAGAGAGTTTTTTAAAAGGTGCTGGAAGAAGAAATCTAACATAATGCTACCAGGATAATGCTCCTGAGTGGAGGCTTGCAGTGCTTATCCCCCCATTAAAACTTCTCCTAAATCTTTAATGATGCTGAAATATGCCATAAACTGATGAAGTTCTGGAAATAAGACAATGCCAGCATGTTCGAGTTTTGTGGGGTTTTTTTAATATGAGAGCTTTCATCTTCATTGACAGTGATCAACTAATGCAAACAAATGGCTACTGAAACTTCACTTCTATACAAAGCAAAGCTAAAGGAAGAGTACTGACATTTTTGGGTTTCATCCAATTCTTCCCAGCAACAGCTAATACCCACCGGCTCCTTAACTCTGTGCTGTCTCCTCTCCAAGCCTGAGCGTTAAAGGCTCCAGAACAACTCACAGTTTTAGGATCCAGTTCCCACAGAGTGCAAGGTCAGCATTTTCCTAAAGTAAATAACAAAAGCTTGGGTTTTGTTAATGAGCTCAAAAAAAAGCAACATCCAGGTACATGAAGAAAACAATTGCTCCTTTCCCTAAAAAGGCTGCTTTTAAACTCCCAGGCTCGCAGGAAACCCTCAGTCAAGCCATACAACTAACATGAGCCTTGTAAGGCTTGTGAGCACAAGGGCTTGCTTGCCCCACACTGGCTGCACCCCAGGGGTTATCATTCCCTTGAGAAAGGCTTTTCTCCCAGAGAGCTTTCATCACCCCACATACACCTTGCAAACCGCCCCAAAGCACCTAGCTCTGTCAGCTACTGCAGAAGAGCCCACTGCCACCACTGGAACATCAGCCAGAGGCCCGGCTCCACAGATGGATGCAGCAGAGGAAAAGCTATTGACCTGAATATTTTAGTACCAAGGATCAAGGCCACTGCCTCCAGCAAGAGCTGACAGGCTCCTGCATTTACTGAGACAAAAAAACCCACCCCAAATCCAGCCCCATCTTTCTGCTTATTCTCCTATACGGATCAGCTGTGCATTTACCAGAGAGCATGGCCCACTGCATCCCTCCTCACATTTGCTTGCTCTTATTTTATTGCAAAAATCTGCTCCTCAAACACGGCTGTCAACAGCCTGTGCGAATCCCCCTGTTAATCATTATTCTACTAATGGCACTGCCAGGTCACCCGGCTATTAAACGTGCTGAGTGGACTAGCAAAAATATGTCCTTGCCCACACAAAAGAACATTATAATGCAGTTTATCTTATCCCCCTGTCAGTATAATATGCAGCACTACCTGTTCAATGGCCTCATCATTTTAAATTACAGTTTTCTGCAACATTAACAATACTCATTACCAGCACCACCACCAGCAGATCTCCATTTCAAGAATCCTTTGATGTTAAAGGTTTCACCCTATCCCTTCCTCTTAGCCCTCTGCACTGACACAGGGACATTTGGGTACCATGGCAGTGAGCATGGTGAGCAACGATGGATAGAAACGTGTCGCAAAGAAGGCAGGAGCTAGCCCCAAGTGCACTTACTCAATGCACCAGGCCATGCATTTTAATCAGAATTCAGTGCTTTGTTCCTGTCCCAGCCTCCAGCATGTCAAACAGATGCACTGCTATGGTGGAGCCTGACTGTGTGGTCAAGATAAACTCTAGTGTGGCAAGAACAGAAGCTTCTACTACCTCCTATGTTACCTTTAAGCCCAGCTCTACAAATCCTACCCCCTAAACTAGCGGGCAGAGGCAAGCTAGATGAATGACGGTGCGCAGGCCTGTGCTTTTGCCAAGCCACACTCAGCCTTGAAAAGCAGAGCACAGTCTGGTCCTGCAAACCCACCTTCTCCCACTGTGAGAGAAGTAGGAAAGCCAAAGAAAAGGACAGGGTGAACTGGCAGTCAAAGGTCCACCTTTTTTATATGCATTTGCTTGTTGCTCATAAAACCCAGCCTCCTGGAACATTTTAGTGACTCAAACTTGGAGATAAGTGGCCCAAGTGTTTCCTTTCCCTGCTGCTGGGAACAAATCATCTCCTCAGCCAGATTTTGAGTCACTACCTGGCCCCCAGCATTTCACTCAGCCATCCCCTCACCCCTTCACAGACGTAGACACGAGAGCAGCATCTCCTCCATCCATACCCATCTGCAAACCCGCAGCCATAACACTTCTAATAAATAGAATTTTGCAAGGCTTGGAGAATTACTCCTCCCTGCCATGTTTTATGCTCAGGCAGCAAATTTCCTATTGATTTCTGATTCAGACCCCACAGAATGATTCACGTTTCTTGCCCTATCTGCTGAATTTATAACCTCTAACAATTATTCTAAGTGCTAAAAGAGCTCAGTTTAGAAGAGGATCTGTTCCTTGGCAAATTAAGCTCCTATTCTTGTCTCACTTACAAACCAACACATCTCTCATCATTTACAGGAAAGCACTGTAGCAGGTCTCTCCCATTGAGAGGGGCTGAGGACCAAGAGGCAGAGGCACCATGCTATCCCCGGGGTCCTGCCAGGGCAGACACAGCTGGGCAGGGGACATGGCTTTGCACTCCCACCCTGACATCAGTCAGGATTTCAGTTCCCTCCGTCTCTGGTTACCCTGAAACACCAGCAGCGCTCTTCTCGCAGGCCAGGAGCTGCCAGTGGGCCTCAGGGGCAGCGGGGGAAGGAATATACATTTCCTCCTACAGTGAAAACAAACTCCTGACTGTATCTGGAGCAGACTGCTATTTAAAAAGCCACAAATACAGAGGAAAAAAAAAAATCAAAACCAAACCACTAAGGATGTATGGATACAGTTATAAGAAGAAATGGTACCCTACTTCAAATAAACTTCCCAACATAGACGTTAAAAAGAAAAATAAAAATCTGATTTTCAGGTTTCAGAGGGCAGGGGAGAAAGAGAGGACCCCTCCCCTTCCCCCCCCACCCCAATGATAATGTTTTCCTGGATTACCTCCACCAGCTTCAGCAACCTCTCTCCCAAGGCACCTACTAGGGGAAACAAGCTCCAGGTCTGGTCTTAAGGCGATGTTTTCCCCTCCTCCATTTCCATCCACACAGTGTATTGATGAGGAATCATTTACACCATTAATCAACCAGACAGCAGGAAGAAAATAGGGCAAGTGAATACAGAATTTTTTCCTCCTTGCACTGAAGCAAATAATATTTCTAAAGATACACTTGCGCAAGTCTTCAGAGGATTCTGCTCAGTTTTATTTATCTGTGCCTGCACATTGAACGAAGCAGCCTTGCCGTCACCTCCCGAGTAAGTGCTGCTTCTCTAAATGACTCCCCATGCTCGTTACCAACCTGCTGTTCTTACAACCAGAAAGATGAAGAAAGGGCAAAAAGGAAGAAAGTTATAGGAAAAATAGACCGGGGGGGGGAGGGGGGGAACATCAGGCCACAGCCCACGCAGAGGCTGACACGTTTGACGAGCCCGACGTTTCAAGGGTACACGACGAGCTCCGTTTTCAGAGGGGGGTGAGGAGGAGAAAGCGCAAAGGGGCACAGAGGAAAATGGATGATGGGAAGGCTGCAAGGGCCGCGCCGGTACGGGAAACCGGGGTCTGGGGGCAGCCCCGCACACCGGAGCTTAAGGGCTCCAGAGTCCGTGTGCCCGTGCATGCTGCGGCGCGCAGGAGCGGGGCGCAGGCACTGCCCAGCTTGCGGGGACGGTGTCGCCCCTCCCGGTGCCCGGCAGCCCCGCAGAGAACACGGGCGGGGCGGGAGGGGGGAGGGGGGTTGTCGCAGCCGCGTGCCCGCACACACACGCGCGTGCACCCGCTCCTCCGCGCGCGTGTGTGTGCGTGTATGTATGCGTGTGTATGTGCGTGCATGTGTATGTGTGTGCGCACACACGCACCTGCGCACCCCCTCCCGCCGCGCACGGGTGCGCGTGCGGGTCCACGCACGTGGGCGCACACACACATGTACCTGTGCACATGCACACACATGCGTACACGCGGCTGCCCGCGCGCACATGCACGCGCACAACCTATGTACCTCGGTATGTACATACGTGCCGGCGCACGGACACACACAGCGCCGCGCCTCCCCCCTTCAGCCTCAGCACCCCCCCACCGGGGAATGAACAGATGGATGGACGGGCGGATGGATGGATGGACTGGGGGTGTGGGGTGTGAGGGGTGTGATATGGGACCCCGCATCCCCCCGGGCCCGGCCCGGCGCCTCACCCGCAGCGCCGAGAGGTCGATCTCGTCCAGGCTCCGAGCCGGAGAGTCGCTCGCCATGTTTCCGCCGCCGCCGGCCAGGCGGCCCCGCCGCCACCGAGCGGGCAGTGGTGGCGGCCGCCGCGGCGCTGGCGCTATTTAACGCCTCTCCTCATGCGGCGCGCCGGGAAGGAGAAGCCACCGCCCCTGCCCTTCCGCCTGCAGCGCGGCTAGGGGCGGCTGCGGGCTGCCGGCAGGCAGGGCACGCCGCGGGCTGCGCCGGGATGGCGGCGGCGGCGGCGGCGCATCGCTTCGCCGCCTCCCCGGCCGAGCGCGCCGCCGGAGCTGTCTGTCACGGCGCGGGGAGGGGGCGGTGGCACGGGGCGGGGGCGGTGCCGGGCCCCGCCGGCAGGGGGCGGGGGCGGGCAGAGGGCGGGCAGAGCTCCGCGGTGTCTGAGCGCTCCCCCCCAGCCCCGTCCCAGCTCCCTCCCTGAGGGCAGGCGAGGGGCTCCGGCCCCGGCCCCCTCTGCGCCCGCCCGGGTGAGAAGGGTCGGGGCCGGCTGAGATCAGCAGCGGCAGCCGCACCCCCCGGGGGGATGAGCGGGTGCGCAGAGGACAGCGCCTGTGAGAGCCGTCCTGCGCGCTTCCAGCCCCGGTGCGGCGCATCTCAGAGCCCCACCGCGGGGTTAGTTCTGCCTGCAGACCCCCGTGACAGAGAGCGGGCAAAAACACCCGGATCCCTGCCCCGTATCAGAGTGGTTGTGCCTGCCAAATCTGGTGGGAAAAGCTACCAAATCTCAGGTGCTGAACCCGAACCCTGCCAGGCTGGAGTGTCAGCGCTAGAGCTTGGGCTGCTTGGTCTGAAAAGAGCGGTCTCTGCTTAATGCACCTCGGGATGCTCGGGTCAAGAAGTGGCCCTTCTCCAGGTGGTTCCAGGTGTCAGTCCCAGGTTTATGACCTGTCTCCCCTATGCTCAGGAGCCAGGCTAGCCCTATCGGCTCTCATGCTGTTTCTGAGTCAGAATAAGAGATTTATGCTGTCTTTGCAATTGCCCAAAACCCCTCCAAAACCAGCAATAGATAGGTATATTCAGCTTTTACTATTTTTCCTATTTCCCTTTTTCGGATGTGGTTTCTGCCAGACCAGGTGCCATATATAAATATATATGTATAAAAAAATCTGTTGCCTTTGAGGGAACCGTATGGAAGCTGTACTTACAACATCAACTTGTGTCAGGAGCTTACAATATGCAGATCTAGGAAGCGGAAACCCTACACATGAGTCAATTGGCAGGCGGATGGGATTTTCTTACACTTTCTGATCGGAGATGTGCTTCAAAAACAATCAATTGCATTACAAACAATAGTGCGGTTTCGGGGAGCCTGCGCGCTGCAGCGGGTGCCAGGGGTGCAGCGTCTGGGCTGGGCCAGGAGGAACAGACAGATAAAAGGCCAGGAGGAGCTGACGAAACCTCCCCAGGAGCGACACGATCCGCCGAGGCAGTTGCAGAAGAGGTGGGTGCCACCAGCGCCTCCGCCTTCCGCTCGCTGGGTAGCCTGCAGCGGAGGGACTGCATCTGCGGCTTATTAGCGTTATTAGCCCTGATGGCAGAAGGGCTCGCAGGGGCTGGGGACGCAGCGCCGGCGTTCCGGCTTGCAGGGTTGCGAGGGCGCAGCAGAATGTGATTTTTTTTTGGTAATGAACTGCTGAAGTGGCAGGCAGCGGAAGCTGCCCGCCGTGGGTGAGGCACGCAGGGCTGCACAGCAACAGCAGCCTGCCTGGATAGATCCCCTTTTCCAAGCTACAAATCATCACTGTTTGATATCTTGCACAGTCATTAGTCCTCATTCGCATTTAAGGAGGCAAATTTGATCAAAATGCTAAACTCAATACAATAAACACCAGGGACCGTCTGAGCACCCTCCTGAATCTTTTGATGGGGTGTTTTTTCAAACCAGATGTTGCTTGTGTCTGTTCAAACCTAGGTATTGCAATGTTTTGCTTATAGTTGTGAAGCTGGAGGCAAAACTGCCTGGAAACTAGCAACAAACCAATGCGAGACTTCCTCCTGCTTTCATTGTTCTCAGGGAGAGAAGGGGGGAACAAAAAGGATGAGAGAGGATGCTGGCTTGCTCTAATGTTTTTTCCATCCAGGAATATATGGGATTATTTGTGAAACTCATAAGGATTAACTATATACATATATATTTATGACCCTTATGATATATATACATATATATTTATGACCCTTGTGATATATATATACATGCCTAGTCTTGTAAATAAACAGATTGCCCTGATCCTCAGCATGAATTCAAAAACCCAAGCTAAACTGTGATTTAATCATGATCTACCCACTGTCTATCAAGATGGTAAAAATGTAGAGGACCTTTCTGTTATCACTGACATCAGAAATGCACAAAGGGATAGCGGGAGGTGAAAGGAAGATCCTGGTGAGGGCTGCTGTTTCCAGGCTGCTGAGGGAAAGGACTGGCATTAGTGTGTGGAGGTGTGCACCATGTGACCTCCTGAGATGCCAGGGCTGCCGCATGGGCTGTACCAGTGTCTGGCCAGGCTGCAGGAAGAGCTAGAGCTGGTCAGTCATTTTCTGCAGGAAGCTTTTTCTGTGGAAAATGAATTTTCTGAGACATTGCTTTTTTTTTTTTTTTTTGGTGTGTGTGTCTCTCTGTATACTTTTTTTCTTCCAAGAGCATCTAAACACAATCTTGCAGTGGGAGTCACTGTGACTCTAAACAGAGTACGCTGCTGAACTGGCCCAAAATATTTTGCTGTGAGTCAGTCCAGCATGAAATTGTATTTCCACCTGGTGGGTCCCTGCTGAGAATGGCTCTGGGCCCTGTTGTGTCTCATCATGGTCCCTCTCATTGCATGGTCCCTGTGCCCTAGCCAGCCTGGCTGCAATGCAGCACTGGCATAGCTATATGTGAGCCACAGCAAGGGTGAGTGCTGCTGAGCCAAACGAAGGTATGAAGCTGCCAAATCCCATCCTTCATGAAGCAAGAGCCATGGAAAAGGAGTACAGCTCCTAGCTGTACAGCTCCTTCCTATCTCTGCTTCCCACATCTCTCAGTAGCTCCATACCTGTCATTTCTGCGGCTGTGGAAGCTGGGACCATTTTGTGGCAAGTTGGTTTTGTCATTTCATCCCCATTCAGAAAGCAAGGAAATGTGAAAATCAATTTTTTCCCACTGAGTGTCAGTTCCCCGCCTTGATCACCCCCAATGAGCAGCAAAGCACCTTAATGAACCAAAGCTCTGCTGCTGGCAGTGGGGGCTAATGTCAGGGTCAGTATTTTTGATTTATTCCTAGAAGCTCATCAGTTCACATATAAACTGTACAGGTAATTTGACCTCTGAATAAAACTAAATTTAATTATCTAACAGTGCCACCACTGTTAATTATATCATGAGGGGGTATATGTAAAATGAGTAAATCTAAATGATACATAAGGCCTTGTCCGATTAGCAAGGTGCACTGATTAGCAAGGAAGTGCCTATGCGGGTGCTTCAGGCTCTGGATCATTCTCCAGAAGATGAGCAAGAAAAGGAATGAATCAAACAAGAAAGCACATTTGGATGCTATTTTGGGCTCTGACTCTTGATTTATTCCACCAGTACATTTGGGTCAGTTGTTCTTAGTAATTCTGTGATCATTCAACCCCATGGCTGGTGTCAGCATAATTTTTCTGTACCCCAGGTTTGCCCATGTAATGCAGTACTTAAAGGACTCTGGAAAATGAATACTCTGTTAAATGCATAATAATTGGGGTTCAGGCTAGCATGACAACATGCAGCTGTGTTGAAAAACACTCAGAAATGAATGGCTACGTATGTCCTAACCTGTATTTATTGATCTTCAATGCACTTCAACTGATTCATTATCGCTTACTGATTGCTCAGCCTTCTGCTTATACAGCTTCCTCTCCAGAGAAAGAAGTGCTTTTCCATTGCATCCTTGGAGCTGAGCAGGACTATGGGTGTGAACCCAGTTGCCAGGATTTTTCCTATAGCTATATATGAAAAAATGAACCTGTAAATCTTTGTAAATCAACATCTTTGTCGGTGACATGGACAGTGGGATTGAGTTCTCCCTCAGCAAGTCTGCTGATGACACCAAGCTGTGTGGTTTGGTTGATACACTGGATGGAAGGAATGCCATCCAGAGGGACCTTGACACGCTTGTGAGGTGAGCAGATGCCAACCTTATGAAGTTTAACCATGACAAGTGCAAGGTCCTACACCTGTGTCGGAGCAATCCCAGGCACAGCTACAGGTTGGGCAGAGAAGAGATTCAGAGCAGCCCTGAGGAGAAGGACTTGGGGGTG
>WYDI02022760.1:119989-139254 GCA_009867235.2 Psittacus erithacus
GTGTGCAGTTCTGGTGTCCTCAACATAAAAAGGACATGGAACTGTTGGAGCAAGTCCAGAGGAGGGCCACAAGGATGGTCAGGGGACTGGAACACCTCCTGTATGAAGACAGGCTGAGAAAGCTGGGGCTGTTCAGCCTGGAGAAAAGAAAGCTGCATGGAGACCTCATAGCAGCTTTCCAGTATCTGAAGGGGGCCTGTAAGGATGCTGGGGAGGGGCTCTTCATTAGGGACTGCAGTGACAGGAGAAGGGGTAATGGCTTAAAACTTAAACAGGGGAAGTTTAGATTGGATATAAGGAAGAAGTTCTTTACTGTGAGGGTGGCGAGGCACTGGAATGGGTTGCCCAAGGAAGCTGTGAATGCTCTATCCCTGACGGTGTTCAAGGCCAGGCTGGACAGAGCCTTGGGTGACATGGTTTAGTGTGAGGTGTCCCTGCCTATGGCAGGGGTATTGGAGCTTGGTGATCTTAAGGTTCCTTCCAACCCTAACTATTCTATGATTCTATGAGTCTATAAATAGTTAATTGCTCCATCACTTGAGCATTGTTCAACTACAAAACCCTGCAATCACTGCAATGGCGGAGTAAATGGAAAATCAGCAAGGGCTCTTTGAAAAACAACCTACCACCACAGATTCATACCCAGGGAACAGCACAGTGCATCTAAATAGCAAAGTCCTGGGGCACTGCACGGAAAGAGATGGTAGATGGTACACTTCCAGGCACTTAACTGCACCCCACAGCACCCCTCCAAGCTGTGTTCTTCCCCAAAATATTTGGCACAGAGGCCCAGCACAGAGTTTCCTTTATATCTGTTCCATTGCAGTTGCATTGCCTTCTCTTGAGGGCTGCCACCATGGACCAAAGTCACCCAGGAGACAACAGCCTCGAAGCCTTCCCCAGCGAGGTCAGCAGGGTGCTAAAAGATGCAGAACTTCTTGCTGTGCCCTCCCCTGGTTTATGTAGATCAGATTTGCTATCTGCCTTGCATGAGTTAAAGGAGGCTTTTCCAGGGTAGCAAGCACTCGCACCCTTTGAAATGCTGCTGTATTATTTACCAGAAAACCAAAATTTGAATATAATTTTTAGGGAAAGCAGAATTGTATGTAATAATGCACTGGTCTCCCCAGCAGATGCAAGCAGACACTGGTGCCTCTGTTGGTCTCCCATCATCCTGGCTATAGCATCTGAGGCCTAAAACTGATGATTTGGGCAATATGTTTCCATGTTGCTATTTGGGAACACGCCACACTAGTGATGTAGGATTTTCTGTTGTCAATTAACCTCTTTTCTTTGTACTTATTCTGCAAAGAAAAAACATCATCAAAGGGCAACCCTGCTCTTCAGGAGGGTGTCAAGTCTTTTATAGTAATTTAAAATGTGCCAATTGTGACTGTTTAGAAACCAATCAAAATCCCACTTTTGCACTGCTTACAAAAAAACCTAATGCAGCCTTGCCCCCAGCAGACTGTGTTCCACAGCCCTGCAGAGGAATACTAATTTCTCCTTTCTCTGCTGAAATTCCCAGGATAACATCATTATGCATAATGTCCAGAATGCTGGAGCTGCTGGATCAGGATGTTCTTCAGAACCCACTTGCCACAGCAGGAAAGTCCTCTGGGGACCTCTGCCCATAAATACCTGCTTTACAACCCTGTCCATGGGGTGGAACAGCTGCTCTGTTCTTCAAGTGCCTTTTATCAGAATTATTTAGCATCTCAAGATGTTTTTTATGCTGATCAGTCTGGAGCTGAGCTACCTTAAGACAACCAGTATTTATACTCTTTCTTTCCCTCATCTTTCTTGGCTTGCCTGGCAAATAAAAGGCAGCCCCAGGCCTGGGAAACACCTGACCCGAAGCCACCCCCATCTGGCTTTAAGCACAAGTCAGTAGAACAAGAGAAACAGGCTCTGTCTTTTGTCAAATGCAAATTGCTGAGAGTTAAGTAAGACACATTTCAGGAACAGTGAGGTGGTTGCTTTAAATTATAATCTGTCCTGAGGTGTGGGCAGGGTTCGACATCTTTCCTCGGAAATGGGTTACAAAACTGGAACTTCACACTGCAGTTAGCAAAGGCACTGATAAAGAGGATCCCATAGGGCTTTGGCAGTGGCCAGGCATACAGGGTGTTCAGAGACCTGTGAGTTTGAAAGCAATCCAGGTCCAACATCTCCTTGGCATATGTATTTTTCCAGATTTTCATTTATTTTTAATGACTGATGTCTTCACCATGGCTTGTGAGATGTGTTGTTGTGCAAAGAAGATGGAGCCACAAAGGCCACTATGCTTCCACCTTTTCGGAAGCATGTTGAATACTTATCATTTCATCCTGCAAAAGGCAAAAGTCTTTAAAGTGGAAAACAAAAAGAAAGGTTAAATCACAGAACACACTTTCCGAGTCTGATATTTCAAGCTTCCCTCTCATCATCAATGACCAAAGCACAAGCGAGTGAGAAAACAACTGAAGGTACTTAAAGCAACTTAAAGTCACTGTCTGAGTAGCACTTAAAGTGTTGGTGTCTGAAGAGTGAAACAGGGTTTGAGCCAACTGCTGCTGCCTTTCTGTGGAGGCTTCACTCAGAGGTGTTTTACTTCCTCATGCCTTCATGGAAATGTGGCAGTCTATGAAAGCATTCCTCCTGGAATTAGATGAAAATGGTTTGGAAAAACCCAAAAACTGGGGGAGGGGGTAGAGGATGGGAAGGTTCTAAGTCTTGTCATAAGAGGGGAAAAGCTTAAAAAAGCTAACCCAAATGTTCAACGAAGGCAAGACATGCTGTACTTTCATGAAATGGATGGAGAATTTCAAAGGCATAGGACTTTTTGACTTGCTGAAAGAGAAACTCACATCTCATCATCAAAGTACCTAAAAATATCACTTCACTATCTCAGAAAGGAGCCACTTGAGTCTGGATTTTATGTATGGAAGGTCTTCTGCAGCATGCTGCTGCATGGCAGGGATGTGGATGGAGGCTGGCATCAGGCCCAGGAAGTCCTGTAGAGTTTGCATTCTCTGATTTACAGATCATATGAAAAAACTCTGCAGAACATCAGATTTCCTTCAACATTGGTTTTGCAACCCTCAGAAGGTGTTTTTCAGTCTATAGTATAGAAGAACCTTCATTACTACAAATCCCAGCTAAAGTCATTAGCATCATATACAGGTGGAAAAGCCTCCAAAAGGGTGAAGAGCCAAAGAAGAGCCCTGGCTTATATGGCCACGTCCCTGCCATTGCCATTTGGCCTAATATCTAATGCTGTTAGTGCAACTGCAAAAGTAGCACAAAAGAATGGCTAACCCCTCAAGATTACATCATGACACCAAGACATACCTCCAGAAACCCACAAAGATACATAAGCAGAATCTGAGAAATTATAGCAGGGGAAAAGTCCTTGAAACACAAGTGTCAGGCAGTGCTAGGAAGAAAATCTGTGAAGAAGGGATAAGGGTTCACCTAGTTGTGCAGCATGCCACTGGTCAGCAGAGATGTAGAAATGAAGTGGCACCCAGGATGGGTAGAGCACAGCCAGCACTTCGTTCAACTCAAGTATATGCAGGACAAAAAAACCCCCAAACCCACAACCAAACAATGGGTATGTTTAAGCAAGTTGATGAATTTAATGTTAACACGTGATTTCTGAGAAACTATCAAAACAGCAGGCAGGAAACTAGGTGGTTTTGAAAATATCTATGAAAGGCGTGCTGCATGTTGAATGACTCCATCTTTAGTTAAGAAAGCAGAAAAGAGTGGGCTGAAACTCTGCGCAGGAAGGAGGAAACCCTGCCCACATCTGAGACTGCAGTCTGGGCTTTCATAAGTAGCTTCTCACAAGGAAGCCATCAGCTGGGAACTAAATTGGATACTCAGAAAAACCTTGTCAAGAAAGGTAGGTCAACCCCAAATGACAAAGATGTGACCAAGCCCCATTTCCCCTGAGCACCAGGGCTGAGTGGGAAAGATGAACTGGAAAAGTTCCTTTGAAATTCTGGCCCCTACAGGCTCAAAGCAGCCAGTGTGTTAGACAGACTTCTAACAGCGACATTATATATTTAATTAATCTCGGGGTTTCAGAAGTTTGTGACTCTCTGTTTGTGGCTTCTGGCACTGAAATTTCTGTCTTGTAGTTTAGTTTGGAGGTAGACCCACTTCTTTGATGCTATTGTATTAACACAATGTTTGTCCATACATGTCACTGTTACTGGGACTTTCTAAAGCAACCTCTGCCGACAAGCCGGCTGAAAGACAAGAGGCAGTGGCAAATGCAGGAGATACTTTTGTGCCCTTGTCTACTGGATGAGCTCAAACCTGCTCGGACTGTAAGTGTCCTCGTCTCCGGCGCAAATTGCACCGAGCTGCGTCCTGCCGTCCCCTTTCACCGTGTGTGTGGATGGAGGGGGAGGCACAGCTGAGTTGCGAGATGGGCTCTGCAGTGCCACAGCGGTGGGAAGTCTGTCCTGCACCCTGCACTTCACCTACTGATGCAGTCCCACGTCCTCCTGACCCGGCTATCTTCTACACGTCTCAGTGAGAGACATCCACGGTTTTGTGGCATGAAAGAAAGGCTGTCGGGAAGGGTCCAGCCGCAACTTGTAGGAAACTGAAAATACTTCCCAAAGTGATTCATTAATTGCCATCCATTCTAGGCCACTTGACTTTAATAACATATACGCCATGCACTGAACACAGGAGAGAATAACGGGAAGAGAAAGAGTCCCAAGTTCTGAAAACCTGCAATTTCTCTTACCTGGGATAAATGACAGCCCAGCAATAGCCTGAAGTAAAGTCACAAGGTGTTTCTGTAAAATAGCCAGTACATTGTTAAAATAAAGTGGGAACAATCTGCATATGTGCCTTGACTGGAGGGGAGGAATGCACTGAGTCTGCTCTAAAGAAGTGCAGAATGACTGCTAAGGCACAGATTTGGGCTGTCACAGTAATGGGAGGTAAACAGGGGACAGAGACAAGTCTGATGCAGTGAGACAAGCCAGGCAGGGAGGATAAACTGGAGTTATGTGCAAGTGGAGATATTTTGAAGGTACTGAGCTATATTCTCCAGTGAGCAGGTCATTTAACACATGATGGGTAGATGAAATGAACCCCCCAGCACTGCTCAACCTTCTCCCTTTGCCAGCCCTGACTACCTTGCCACATTCATCGGATGCCTTGCTCCCTGTCCCACGCACCCTGCATACCCTCCATCACCTCTAGATCCCAAATGGAGGTGAATAAATAGGTATTCATCTGGAGATTTCCACCTGGAGAGACATTGGTAGGAGCTGAGCATCAGCTGGAAAGAAATACTCATAGGATTAAATACTAAAGCTCATTTCTTACAAGCAATGCTTGCACTGATTTCACCTGGTCATTAGGGACCTAACCAAAGACACTCATTGCTGAAACTCGTTAGTGATATCCTCAAGCCTTAAGACAACAGCAGGTTGCAGACTTATCTCCAGTGGGATAAACCTCCTCCGTACCACAGCGTCTCACCAAAGTGTATGGAGGGCAGGTGCTGCTAGGCCTGAAAGAGACTTCTCTGCAAAACTTCTCTGGATTGTTTAGTTGTTAAAGAAGATTTCAGTGTTTTACACAATATCTTAAGAAGCAAGTTAGCCATATCCTAACAGAAAATCCACTATCCTCTATACAGGCAGGTGGTGGATTTAGCACTTTATGAGCAATCTCGCTTTCAGAGGCACCAAATGACACATACAGCAACGAATGAGGTTTGGAAGTGTCACAGCTGACACAGGCTGTATGCTGAAAGAGAATTAGCTTTTTCCTCTGCAAAATTGAGCAATAAGAGCTAGTCTGGCTGCTAGTAAATGGCAATTAGGTTGCTACATTGCCATTTGGGAAGCCTACATTGCTTTTGGAAAATAGGATTTGAGCCCCTGAATCGTTCAGGCCCTCTTTCAGCCTAGTTTTTCCCTTATTTTCTGTCGCTAACTTGAGCTAGTGTAAGAGCTGGGATGCAGCTGACCTGAAATTACCCATTAAAAATACTGAAAAAACATGAAAGACAATTGTAAGGCAACAGTGTCTCCCAGGCATGCAGAACAGCCATGTTTGCCCTTCCCAGTATTGCCTGTGTTTTGTTTCAAGTCCTGACATCGTGGATTGAGCAATTTGGGCCACGTCAGCCTAATACTGATTTCAGATTAAACACTGAAAAACCACCAACAGCCGTAGCTGTTTAATCAGAGAGAAAGAAGCATATGGGGTCAAAATTACATTATCTCATGTAGCACTGGAAAATGTTCACATCAGTTTTATCAACAAGAAGCTGGGTACCAGCTAAGCACACCCGGATGGTGAAATGTGCAAAATCAGCAAACTGGCTAACAGCCTGTGTATCAGTGAATCCCCCATTAAATTCTTTTTTGTAGAAGTTATAATGAACATATGTTATTATGAACAAAAGGAGAGTGCACAAGTCTGTTCAGAAAGGGTGGGTTTTCCAAGTGCCCAGTCTGGGTGTTAACATGGGGGAGGGATGGATTTGCCTGATTTTTGTCCCAAATCTCACCATATTCAGCACTTTTGCAGTTAATGGAACCACATGTCCACATGTGACTTTTAGTCTTATTTAAAAGTAATAACAACTAAAAGTCGTACCCTTAGGAAAGCAGTATGATCCATGAGAGGGTTAAAGAAAATAAAGGTAAGTTCAGATGACCTGAGGGTGGAGGTGATCTGTAAGGTCTCAGGTCTGAGACCATCCCATTCTGTGTGAGGAGTACTGTCCGGCACCACAGCTCCATTCCTGCTTTGCTGTAGCCTTACCAGGAGTAAAACATTGGAAACGTGGGTGACAGCTTAGATTACACATAGCTAGAAACAGCCAGGATAATCTGCTGCCAGCTCCCTAAAAGGAAATCTTTAGTTAACAAATATGCTTCAGCCTTTTGCACTGGCAGATAATGATGAAACAGTGAATAAATGTAGCTGGATTTCAGGGAAGTGGTTGACATGGTGCCATGCAGGGGGCTGCTCCACCAAGCCACAGCGAGTGGTGTGGAGCAGAAGAGCTGCTCCTGGTGTGACTTGGTCAGGAAGTAGAAGAGGAAGGTAGTGGTTGTTTCATGAGATGTTGCAACATGTCACACTGCAGCCCTGGCACTGCAGCTGTGCCAGTGTCCTGCACTCTGGGACTGTCAGCATGGCCAGATGGGCTTTTGCTGTTCACCAAGGAGCTTTCAATGTGCATTATCCCTGTGTCCCTCTCATGACACTACAACACATGTTTTGGCTAGAAGGATCCAATAGTGGGCCAAAGAAAAGCATTATTTTATGTATTTGGAGCAAAATAACCTGCATGTGAGGCCCCTACCCATCACAAGAACAAATAGTATCTCCATCTTTCCAGTCAGCTCTGTCCTATATCAGGCTGTTAGATTTCCAGGGTGGGGAAATGTTGTGGTTTTAGGCCCCTTTGCATCACAGGATCCTGGGAAGGTGCACCACAGTGATGCAATGCAAATGCATAATAGTGCTGCTGCTGCTGCCATCACCACTAGTAACGCGGGACAAGCAATACTGGTCTAAGTCTGTTCTGAGGACAGAAACCTGGTGGACACAGACAACTGGATTTTGCTCCTGCTGAGAAAGTCTGTTTGAAACTACATGTCTCTACTCAGGAAGACTTCTCCTGCTGAGACATTTTGAATAAATTCTGCATAAGCCTTTCTGATATGGTAAAAATAATAGTAATGAAAAGGCAAGCCACAGAAAGCGTGTAGACCCAGTGGGAACCAAATTTGGAATGATTCAGATGATTCAGGCTTTTTTTTTTTTAGGATAATAAGAAGCTGGTGCAGCTCACTGCATGCTCGCACAACCCAAGAGCTTGAAGTCAGTGCGGAGGTTTGAATGAATGATTCATTATTCTGCACACACTCCGGCTCCTCCGCCACTCTAGCCTGCACCCAGCTGGATCTCAAGAGAAATTCCTAGAGTGTGTAATTGTGTATAATGTGATCATCCTGCAGCAGGAAATAGGTTTGTAAGCATTCTTAGCTGGTACAATTGATGTCATACAGATATGGTCTGCAAGGAAACAAAGTGTAGATATATATTGCAGTAAGTCAATTGAGAGCTAATACAGCCTTCTAGGAGTAACAATTTAGGCCGGGAGTATGTTTAAGCCTAAACAGGGAACGTACACGCAGTATTTAATTTTAAAACGGCTCAGCATGACCATGCTCAGAGGAAAGGGGAAAGCGCCGACCTGCAAACCCCCACAGCAGCCCATCTTTGGTGCAGCCAGTAAGGGGAAATTCGGGGTGCACCCCACGGGGGTTACATCCCATGGAGACAGGATGGGCTAGACTCCCACTGGAGTCGGAGCACCGTAGAGAAGGGAGCCCGATGGGGTTACGTGCTGTAGCTACAAGCTGTTGCCGTCGGGTCCCAGCAGGACCCAGCACCTCAGGGAGAGGCCAGCAGCCATCCGGCGAAGCGGGCACCCGTCGCCAGTGTGGGAGCGCGTCGAGCCCGCAGCACCCTCTAGAGGACCACAGCCGCCCTGCGTTGTTTTCAGGGAGGATTTGGACGCGCTGGAAAGCGCCTCTCTCCAGCAATGATTTTCCGCGGGAGTTTGATCCACCTCTGTGCACCAGCTCTTCTTGGCGATGTGTCACCGCTAAGCCCTGTGCATGTCTGTGAACGGCATCAGGCCTCCAGCTTGTCCCTTCTGGTGCTGGAGGGAATGGAGACGGGCAGCACTGAAGGCAAGGGCTGGAGGGAGAGAGAAGTGGAGCAGGGGCTCCCCACCAAGCCAGGGAGCAGCGCCCAGGGAAAAGGCCTCCAAGCTCCTACCTTGCAGGGTTCCATGGCCTCAGTGTTTCTCCAGCTGCAGCCAACGATGTCACGATGGCAGATTTAGCCCAAACTGGAAGCGGAGTCCTAGCATGTATGGAGATGGACACTTCACTGGCGTCAAGCAGTCCCCAGAGGGCTGTAGGCTGCAGTTCAGTTTAGCCGAGCACCACTCAGTCTCTGGCGCAGCATCCCTGCATTCACCTGGGCACAGCATCCTTGGATTCACTATGGCAGGGCAGCAACTCTCCCTCTGGCTGTGGCATGCTCAAGAGGAATCAGGCTGAATGTTACCTAAAAGTGACCCATCAGTGTCTTTAATGTTGCCCCAAGGAAACATAGCTTAAATTCCTTCATGCAATTAAATTCACAGGTTACATTCAGGCAACATAATTGTGTTACCATTATCTGCTATACTCCTTCCAGTCAGTATGTGCTGGTCAACACACAGTCAACAGATATATGGGGTCCATCTGGGATTTACTGTATAGAAGGTGAGACACCCGAGGACAAACATCCTCCAACAGCTGTACTGCGTTGGGCTGTACCTTGTGGCTACAGCTGCCTTCCTTTCTGGAGTTTCTCAGGTCCACATCTGCTACTGGTCAAAAAGGGTCTTTTCTGTATAAAGAAAGCCTTAAACTTGCCTAAAATTAAGTCCGTATACCGAATCTAGTTTGTATTTCTGAAGTTACAGTGCTTCATGTTTTACTTCATAAACCATGTATCCATTTTAAGGGAAAGCACGTCTGAAACATGAAATCCTAAAATGTAAAAAAAGCCCCAAATCTGAAGTCTCAAACCCATCTTTTGAGTCAAAATCTAAAACTGCTAGGCAAACAGACCCCAAGTCCTCTCCAGAAGGACGCATTTTCTGCTTCCGTCTTGCACATACAATGTGCGCTTTCCAGCCTGTGAGTCTGGAAGGGCTTGGTTGGTAAAGAATGAAATAAGGAAGGCAACTAAGAGAATAGAATATACTTTTTCTGCCTGTTTTGTGAGATAAGCTGGAGGAATCATACAAATGCCAATTGCAGCACACCAGGAGCAGAACAGAGCTCCAAGGCTGTGGGCAGGAGAGAGCTGGGAAAGTCGGTGTCTCCCTGAGTGACAGCCTAGCCTGCCTGTCCCCACTTTCTCTGCTGGTCCTGGTTCTCCCATCCTGGGAAGACCCTGGGGTGAGAGAGCAGCTGTCTGTCTGGAGACACTGCTGCATCCATATGATATGCCTGCTTTTAAGCTGTGCCTTTGCATGAATGTAAGGGAGTGTACGAAGACCTGGCAAGGGCAAGAGAAACTGAAGACCAAGGTGGTGAGATGGCATCTGCCTGGACAGAGTGGTGCACCCAGGGGTGCCAAAGCCCAGGTGTAACCACTGTACAGCTTGGCCTGGTGGTTTCTCCAGCTGAAGATGCAGCTCTGAACTTCTTTTGTGCCCACACTATCTTCAGTGTCTCAGCATCCCTCACCTTCCATCCCCAGTGGGTGACTTTCAACACATCTGTCCCAGCAAGACTCCAGTGCTCTTCTGCCTCATTAAACACATAACCCTTGGCCCATGGCAGGTTGAAAAAGCATAGATTTAGATCAGATATTAGGAAGAATCTCATCCCTGTGAGGGTGGTGAGGCACTAGTGCAGGTTGTTCAGAGAAACTGGCTGCCCCATTCCTGACAATGTTTAAGGCCAGGTTGGATGGGGCTTTGAGCAACCTGATCTAGTGGAAGGTGGCAGAGGGTTGGAGCTGGATGAGCTTTAAGATCCCTTCCAACCCAAACCATTCTATGATAAACTAAACACACTATATAGCCAGGCCATCAGCAAAGCACCACACAGCTCCTGAGCAGCAGGCACACAGCTCCCCGGCTTTCGCTGGTCACCAGTTATCTCCAGATAATAGCAACCTGTGAAGCCACAATAACACTATCTCCCTGGCCTCCTCTCCTTTGTCCTCAAATGGGAACTCACAGGATGTTTAATTATCAAGATCAGACTGAATGTGGAAAGATTACTCATCACTGATCCTGGGCATAAACAGTTTCCTTTGTAGAATAATTTCTTTTCTAAGAACTTCCCCTCCTCCTCTCCAAATTAATTTCCATCCCAGCTATGAGCTTCAGTAGAAAATCTTGCCATAATAATTTTGAGCTAAATATTCTGAGTAATCAATCAAAGCAGAGGAACCAATTTTGAAACTGTCAATTTTAATTTTTCCAATAAAGAAAAAAAAAAAAGGAGTATTTCACTCAGTGCAGTTGTGATTCACTCTCTTAAAACCTTCGCTCCACCACATCAGAGCTTCAGAGATGTACTTGAAAATCTGGAGGGCCGGCACAATTGCAGAGAAACTTAAACAAATCGATTTTTAGCAGTGAGAAGAAACCTGATTCTCCACATGCCCTTAGAGCTGTTTGACAAAACCTTTTATTTCTTTCTTCCTTCCCTACTTTCCTCCTGTACAAACAAACTATAGCATATTAGTAATTTCATACACAAAGAAGGCTGGCACTCAGTAAAAAGTTGACTCAGTAAAAAGTAAAAGAGAGCTCAGTCCATAAAAGCATGGCTAATGAAGGTCCAAAGAATACATGCGCCCAGTGCTGGAGTGGAGGAGAAGATTTCTCCATCCTCTGGCACAGGATGCCTGTGGAAACATCAGCAACAGAGAGGCTGAGCTGTGGTAGGAGATAGGAGTAGCCTTCATACAAAAGTTGCTGAAGAAATCGCTCCTGGAAAGAACAGGTCTATTAAACATACCAGCAATTGCACTTTGTGTTCAGGGTACATGTGGGCCGCATCTCTGCTCAGCAAGGAGCCGTTCAATTACAGGCTTTGCAAGTAGCTCAAGTGAGTGCTTTGGCTGTAGGAAAGTCAAAGGGAGCTCTGCCTTGGCCAGAGGCAGCATGCTCCCGCAGTGGTTTGCGCCAGCTATAGCCTGTAAACTGCTGTTCGCTTATGTTTTTAATGGGCTGATGAATGTGGATGAAGTTGTACCTGGTAAAAGCATTGCATGCCTATGGGTAGGAGAGGGAACACAGCAAAAGCAGCAACAGTGCCCTCAAGTTGGGCCCCTACATCACATAGAAATGGAAAGGACCCTTCCTACAAACTGATACCTACTTTCTAGATCAGAACAGTTTCTAGTTTCACATTAATTTCACACTGAGATAAACTCGCATTGAGTGGCCATGGCTCTCCTGTGTTGCTCGCACCGAAACTAAGCAATGCTCGCAAACTGGAGCCAGCCAGAGCTGCTTGCCTCTGCTGCAGCCATCACCCTCTCACCTGCCCTGCTGCCAGTGGCACCTCTGCATCCAGCAGCGCCTGGCAGGTCTCCACATTGCTCCCGTTGCTGTTATCTCCGCTTGCAAGACCTCATAAGAGTGACGGAGTGAGCATGTAATTAGCTGTGAGATGTCAGAGCAACAGCAGAAGCTGAGTGTCAATCAGTAGCTCCTTGAGTTCTACCAGCACACCCCTGCCCTGAAGCTCTGGCTTTGTTATCTTGGTTTATTGTGTTTATCAAGAGCACAGATTGGATTTGGAAGTTCTGAAGATGCGGAGAGCCCTTTGGCATTTGAGGAAGGAGATGAGAAACCTAAGAAACACAGAAGTTAATATGTTTTCAGCTTCCAAGAGAGCTTGGAAATGCCACTGATGCTTTATTAATCTCTCTTCCCCTGGAGGACAACAGTAATCTGCTTTTTCCTCTATGCTGAATTTCCTTTACTGAAAGTTAAAGGAGACAGTGGCAAGTTAATACTATTTTGGAGACAGACAAATCTGTGCCTTTCATAGTGCTTTTGGACTACTAAAACTCCTTTAAAACAGGATTTTAAAATCAAGGAAGTCCAACTTTCTCTTTCTGCGCTGTTTCATTCCAGCAATTTCTCTCCCCTAGGACAAATGACTCAAGTCTTGCCCTTTTCATTGCAATTCTGACTCCTTTCCCATCATGTCTTGTCTGCTGAGGCAGCACTGCCAGTGCAAGATACAGAACTCAGCTCACAAGCAGGATGTGCCCACAGTTCCCAAAACAATCAGAAATGAGAGCAAGGCCAAACATTTCGATATGATGACCAGTTGTATTTTCAGTCCATTAATACACATTCATTTACCAGATACAAATAGAGTGGAAAGAAAAGCAATCGTTAGCAGAAACAAGGACACAAAACTCAATTTCAGCAGCCTTCACAGAAGGGATATTCAGTGTTCACAACCGCACCTTTGGAAGGTAGAGACACATAGAGACATATCTGAAGTGGAAGATCCTTTTTTGTTGATTAGTTTAGCTAGACACATGATTTAGAAAAAAACCCAACCCCAACAATTCCCAGAACTGCAACTTTTGACACTTTTTCCATTTCCCAAGTGTCAGGAAAGAGGTAAGTTGGAATTGTTTACATGAAGGAAATTTAAGGAAAACATACTGGGAAGGAAAAATAGAATAATCATAAATACTGGAAGATACAACAAGAAAACAGGGAAGGAAAGTAAAAAAAAAAAAATGAGGGAAAGAAAAGAAATCCCAAGAGGATCATGGCATTCAGTGGTAGATGGATAGTCTGTGGGTCTGTTCCACTTTGATATACCTTAGTTCTGCATGCTTAACTTGATTCACTGCTATGGCGTTACACTTCTGGTTCAAGGCTCGATCCTGCAAAGCTCCTGGTTTCCACAGTACCACAGGTGCACCAAAGGGGTTGCTGGTTTCAAGCCACAAAACATGAGTGTACTCCCATCTTGTAGACCAACTTCTACTCCTGCACCTGGTCTGGAGCCCACTTGCTTTCCTCACCTTGGCCACCGCTGCACCCTACATACCAAGTCTTTTCCACCAGAAAACCAGTGCAGCAGCTCTGCAGCTGATGGAGGTGTATCAGTTTAGACCAGCATGGATTTGGGTCTTTACATTTGGCAGGAGAAGGAGACGGCATTAACCTAAAGGACCATTTAGACTTTTATTTCAATGTTCCACAAACACAGTGCACAAAAGACTTGTTATACTGAAATAAAAATAGAAAACCACATCTGAGCTTGATTGTACAGGGACGTTTCCTTGGAAGAAAAAAAGATATTGTAAATTATTAGTATCAGGATCCCAGTGAGGCAAAACCTACACTGAGGTCTCCCCCGAGAGACAGCACCAGGATTGCAAAATTATGTTCTGAAACCTCATCAAACAAAATGAAAATGGCGCATTTGAGGTTTAATCTAGCAAAGCTCACATCAAGTCAAGTGACAAACTGAGACCAAGAGACCAGAAACTGAGCTGAGCACTTGGCATCTGCCATGGAGCACTGGAGTAGTTCTTCTACAAATCGTTTTCTAGCAAAGTTCTAACATATGATGATATTTTATCCCTTGTTTTTTAAACCATCCACTAACTTTACAGTGGAACATTTATCCAGTCCAGCACCTGTACAACAAAACACATTTTAAAATATCAGACTATTAAAAAGACATGATAAGGAGTATGAGTTATTAAAGTGGCATGTGTTAAGGAATAAATTAAAAGGAGGTTATGGGGGAGGTGTTCTACTCAGGTTGAACTACAAAATAACGACCGAGCCTGGGAGAAGTTCTCATTTCCTATAGATCTAACAAATAAATGCCACAAGAAACAGTTCATGTTCCTGGGTTTGCTAGTGCTTGAAACCACACTGCTTGTTACAGTACTGTATATTTGCGAGCAATCCTCTCCAGCTTGAAGGTATTAAACCCACACTGGTATTACAGACTAAGTAGTAGTGATTGTTCAGGTGCAGAAATTAACCCCCTCAAGGTGCTCAATAGGCTTCTTAATATAAGAAGTAAACCTCTAGCCGACAGGATGAGAGGAGCCAGCTTTGCACAGCACAGCCTATGTGTGCAAACACGCGTTGTGCCTTCACTGGAAATGGCTCCAGCCCCAGCATCTGCTTGAGGTGAGCAGTGCCACACCCATGGGGGGCTTCAGTGGCCCCTTGAGCCCTGGGGGATGCCAGGCTTTCTGCACTGTGCCAAGGCTGCCTTGCGCACCTTGCCAGCATTTGAACATTACTAAATTCCTGGTATCTGGAATTTAGCACCAACACATGGATGTTCAGCACAGCTCCTCTGTTCCCACAGAGGGAAACCTCCTTCTGGACAGAGAGCCAATGTGAGGCTTGTCTGCTATTTTAATAACAAATGACCTTCTTAATTAGCACCTTTTAATACGTAATCAGCCACTTAAACCTCACCTCCATGGCTCTGCTGTGTTGCTTGGGACCAGCATCCATCACGCTGTGGGCTGAGTGTTGCAGAACCTGGGTGCTTTTTTCCCTCAAAAGAGCCTGGCAGAAGGAGACTTAATGCCACTGGAGTTACGAAGCCCCAGTAGTTAGCTACCTATCACTTTAAAAGACAATATAAGGATAATTTAACACTTACGAAAGTCTTTGCTAATATGAGGATGGAGACAATAAGAGCACTTAGAAGATGACAGGAGTCTTGCACTTCTTCAAGGTTCACTTGTAGGGGTGGCAGGGTTGAATGCTTCCTTTTCAACTATGAATACAGATCTGTGTGACTTACGATGATTCTTTGACAGGCTGTAATTGCTTAAAGTTAGCAGCTTTGTTCAAACTAAAACAGCTAAAAACATATCAGGAGAGAAAAGCTCTGAACTTGCACCGATGTAAAATAACAAGACAACTTGGATCGTTCTTGATTGCAAATGGTCGGAGCACATGTTGCTCTGGTTCTGCAGGGGGTGACCCCAGGTCAATTTTTTTTAAGGGAAAAATCAAAAATCAAGGGAACCTACTTATCTGCTAACAGTGTACCAGCTAAAAGCACCAACCCCCTGGACCTAAGATCACCACATAAAATGCTGCACATGCACTTCCATCAGGCTAGCCAGACCACAGATAAACCAACCAGAAAGGAGTGTAATACGCAACTGTATCTACAAAACATAAGCATAAAACAGAGGGAATTGTAGGAAAGGGCTGGAAGAATGTCTGGAGATGTTACTTACTTGGGTGATGCAGTAGGTACAGAATTATCTGATTCCTATTTACACATGTGAAGACACCAAAGGCGATCAGCTAAAATGTGCCAGCTATGTTTTGGGAATAGCAAGGCAACTGGTGTGATTCTTTTCCAGTTAAAAAATGAGTAAGATTGTAGAAGAGGCAGGAAGGATAAAATCAAGCTTGCTCGTGAACTAAAGTAAATAGTTCACCTGGTCTTTTGACTAAGGATTGTTTGGCACAGGGTTAAATGCAGCTAGCAAAGAGTTTCCCCCATACACCACTGCAGCAGAGGAGCTTAGTTTCCCACTTTTCCAGATACGACTCTTCACTAGGCACTTCTAACAGTCCGCTCTCTTAGTGTTTGACATGGCACTGCTGACTGCCAGGGAACACCTCTCCTGGGATTGCAGTTGGGGCTGGACATGAAACTGGGAGGCACGGCTCACTGCAGATGGAGTAAAGACCCAGGACAGCACCCACCACGTGAGGTCCTGAGCCAAGAGCCGTGGTGTTTTGCTCAGGGATGCCGAGTGGAATTGCTGCTTTGCTGCCCAGTGGGATGCAAAATAGCTTTGGAAATTGTCTTACAGAAATGGAAAACAGGGTTGGGCATGCTGAGTTTTCCCTGTGCTTAGGAAGACACATCCTGCACAGCTGAGCTCAAAGATTGTGGCTGGTCTAATAACAAAGTAGACTACAGCGAAGGCTTTGCTAACTGCTTCCCTTCCCCCTTATATTCATCCCACCTACAAAGCGACATGGCAGCTCAGTTTGAGCACGGCATCAGTTCTAGCTTAATGGCCTTTCTTTTCCTTAAAAGGGAGAAAAGGGATGGGAAGAAAAGTCTACCTATGTACTGCAAATGAAATGCATGAATGGAGAACGCAGAGCACAGAGCTTCGCTCGGCCCATGCTGGGTTTCGAGTTTCTGTCCCATTATAGGCAGTGCCTTGCTCTCTTTCAGCTCCAGAGATGATCTAAGGCTTGAGTTTAAACCTTGATCCTCTCCTGGAGAAAGCATTCACACCCAGTCTCAACAAACTGATGTGTTACATGTACGCAAAGGCCAGCAAACTCCGGTGATTTTCAGCACCTCTGGCTCCATCGAGGCTTCTTTTTGCTAAGACCTAGGTAGTGCCATGCACTGCATGTGAGGACTGCTGATTGCTCTAGCTGTGATAGAAACAGTTGAGGTTTTTTCCCCCCAGAGGGGAGAAAAGACTGAAATGCTGATTCTGACACAAGATTCTTAGTCCGTTTCCATTTAAGAAGTGAAACACCTATACTTAACAAGTGGTAGGACAGCCCAAGGCAGCACCAAACAGCACTTCCTGACAGCACCAGAGCTATATGACATGCTCTGATGGCATATGAAAGGGGTGAGATGGGGGACTCCAGTGAGCCAAGACGCAGATATCCAAAAGCCTTAGAAGCACATGCAGCCCACAATTCCTGCACAGCCACAGCACGATCACAGTACGTATGCAACCACAGTATACAGCTGGCAGTAGTAACAATAGCAACCAGGATTTGTTTCCTGTCCTAGGAAGTGGCCTGCATCCTTTAGGCACTCAGAACATGCTTAAGAAGTAACTCCTTCAGAGGTTAAACTTCTCATTTGCCATAATTTCTAAGTTTTTCTGCTCCTCTCCTTTGCTAGTGTTGACTTGCTTTGAGTTCCTCCACCAAAATCCTTAAGAAAGGCACGTTAGCGTGGTGGAGATCTGTCACCTCTCTCAGCAATAAAAGGCTTTCCAAAATCCTGTTCATCAACTTGTCTCCAGAGAACCAGACTTTAAAACACAAAGCAGTCTTCTTAAGTCCAAACCTCCATGGGTACCATGGACTCCTTTGTTCCAACGGAGGGAAGCAAGTACTCTTCCTCCAGAAAACGAAAGGGGAATTGTACTAAAAACCCACGAATCTTTTTCAATTCTTCAGCTGCTTTCACAGGATCATCGTTCGCTAATTTGGGCTTGTTGATGAAATCACGCAGTTGGGTTAAATTATTCACCTGGTCACTGGGAAGGCATCGAAAAACCTGATCAAAACAGAAAGATAAAGTGGCATGTCAGTGCAGGGGAAATACTGCAATGCAGAGCTCCTGAGAAAGACCAAAACATCTAATACAAATTCCCTGGGATGGCAGTGACTTAATTAAGAGCCTGGAGAACATGGAGGAAAGATGTATGTGCCTATCTGTGATACGGCTAGAGCAGGCAGAGGGGAAGCTCCAGGGCTTTTTTTAATCACTGCAAAAGCTCATTAAAAAACAGGAGTAAAATTTGCTTCCACTCCAGTTACGTCAACTAGAAGCAGTTAGTACACCACAGCCACTCACTGGAGCTACAGCTCATATAAATAACAGGAGAAATCAGAACTGCTGCCTTCTTGGGCTGCTGCCACATTTTGAGGACGCATGAACCCCAGTGTCTTGTTCACAGCTCTTGCATCCGACACTACTCATTCCTTAAAAGCATCTCTGAAGGTCCCACCCCAGGAGCTGGACCTGCTGTGCTTGTCCTCCGTGTGCTGCTTCTCCCATTGGTATCTGCTGCTGCTACATGGGAAGGAGAGAAGGGAAAGACATCACGTTCCGTTCCTCACCTTATCAAAGATGGTGGCATTGCGAGCTGCTGTAGAAATCCACACCTCCTTGAAAAATTTGTCACAAACAGGATCCTGGTGTTCCGGACTGAGATCGGAGCCACCAAGGACAACCCTGAGAAGACAAAGCGACTGATGCTCATGGAAGCTCAAGCACTGGGTACTCCCCATCTTGAGAAATGCTAGAAGGTGAAAAATTTCCTTGGGACTTGCGAAACCCCGTGTGCTCCCAGGACCCTCCTGCTCCCATCCCCTGCAATAGTCTGTCAGCTGCAATGCTGCTCAATTTTCTGCCTTTTTTTCCCTGCCCAATAATTGTCCAGATAGGAAATGGAGAGGGAAAAGTTAAAAAAAGAAACACCAGTGAAACAGCAGCAGAAGACTGGGCTAAATCCAGGGCAGGCAATGCTAAACCTGAACAGGCAGCAACTCTTTTTGTCTGAAAGGCTGCTGGCAGGCAAAAGCCTGAGCAAGCCCTGCCTGCATCCTGCTCACTGCCAGCCCTGTACATCCCACCTGAAGCACCGCAGCCGGAGGGACTGGGCAAACTTCCCAGCGCTGTAGTCTGCCCCATCCATCACAGAGGGGACGGTCTCAGTGTCCTGCACAATGATGGCCATCTCACTGTCCCTCTTCCCCAGCATGCTGCGGTCATTGATGTTGGCAGAGCCTGGCAAGGGGGAGAATGAAACACCGGTAATGCACCACGGCTGCATGGGATGCTCCTGCACACCCTCCATCACCACTCTCTGCATCATTGTCCTGGGTTCAGCAGTAGCAGTCATTTTTATCCTTTGTAGTGACTGGTGCAGTGCTGTGTTTATGACTTTCGGTC
>WYDI02022762.1:0-19173 GCA_009867235.2 Psittacus erithacus
TTCTTGCTCAGTCTAAACATTCTAAGCAGTAGCTACAAACATCGGTGTTATCACCGCTGTTCCCAGACCAAAAAATCGAAAACACAGCACTGCACCAGCTACTAAGAAGGAGAAAAATGACTGCTACTGCTGAACCCAGGACAAGGAGTAATTAGGAAATTATTTTATGTTGATATATGTGATATTTATAAAAATCCTTACAATACAAGCAGTATCAATTACAGTTCAGTCTATAGTATGATCATTTGTATATTAAAGCTGAGATCTGAACACCTGGCTGAAAGTTGGTAACTGAGACACATGGACACTTTCCATAATTGTGCTCCCTTCAAACTTTTAATAATAATAATAATAAAAAAAAATTGATACTCCTTTTTCTCCAGTTTATCTACTTATTTTTAGGATAAACCACTCTACTGAAATTTTTGATTCTTTTCAAAAGTAATGGTGATTACAATTCCGAATTACCTTAATAGAGACATCCTGGAGGAGAGAAGGCTTCAGAGAGATCTTATAGCAGCCTTCCAGTACCTAAAGGGGACCTACAAGAAATTTGGAAAGGGACTTTTGGCAAAGGCGTAGTGCTACGACAAGGGGGAATGGCTTTAAATTGAAAAAGTGTTGATTTAGGTTATATAAGGAAGAAGTCATTTAGTGTGTGGGTGGAACAGGTTGCCCAGAGAAGCTGTGGCTGCCCCATCCCTGGCAGTGTTCAAGGCCAGTTTGGACAGGACTTTGAGCAACCTGGTCTAGTGACAGTGTCCCTGCACATGGCAGCGGGATTGGAACTAGATGAGCTTTAAAGCCCCTTTCTGTACAAATCATTCTATGATTTTTATCTGTTCTTCAGCTGATAAAATGTACTTCTGTCTACGAACTTGATGAGTTAGACTCCTATAAAACACTTCAAATAAATTTATTATTTCCTCTTATATGAATAACCACCTAAAAGTACTCATTTGAAAATACTTGTCCTATGGCAATTTTCACAGCAGAGCCTATTTGCTCCAAGAACTGTGGCAGTCAGCCTCTTCTTAAGCACCCAAAGACATTCATCTGAATAATGCTCAGGGATGTAACATAAAGAGTAGCCCACTTTTTCAGACACATGCAGATATTTGGGAACGAAAGGCTTGCAAAAGGTTTAAACTGTAAAATAAAGTACTATAAAAATCACATTCAAACTAATTTAAAAAAATAAAAAGATCTTTGTATCACCATATCATTCAGGTATTATATTTTTATGACATGGTCTGCAGCTGTGCACGGAAGGAAAAAATTTGGGTAGATTTAGGTTGAGACATGGCCAGATTCTGACAGGTGTAAACCAGCGTAACTTTATGGAAGACTGGCTCAGAATGAATCTCTGGCTCAGGCTATGTATAATTGAATGTACAGACATCATGACTATTTGATTTAACCTTGGTTAATGCATCTGAGCCTGCAATATTGCTTAGGGAAACAAAATAAGTGGCTTTGGATTTAACCATTAGCTTTTTGCTTTCTGATTACTCCATTATGTTTGAGCTTTGAACGTTTATTGGTTTTGGCTGTCTTTTTTTTTTTTTTTCCAGAAGCCTCAAATCATGAATTGAGAATGACATTTCACTGAGAAAAGGAGTATTGACAAGTAAAAAGCTGATGGATATATTAATGTTCTGTACTTTTCTTTGATAAAAAGACATTAAAATCCTGGGAGATAATGTGATAATTATCCATTATCTATCCAGAAAGATCTAGAATATAAGTCATCTTGCAGAGGTGATGTAGTGGCATGGTATTATACTGACAGGACCAGTACAACTTTTTTTATAGCAGAGGTGCAAGGATGAGTTCTGACTTGCATTCTTGTAACCTTGGGAAAATATTCTCAGGACAAGACTGAGATCTGCTGACACAGAGTTAAAAAAAACCCAGGCATTGTCCTGCATAGCAAGTACTTTGCTTTTTGGCAGTAATGAAGCAAATGTTGATATGAGACAGATTTTTTTTGCCAAGCAAGTTATCAATATTTGATCAAAACTTTCTCTTTAATAAAAATTATGCCAGACATTCTCACATTATATGTTTAAGATTTTATTAGCTAATATTAACCTTTATTAAAATATACATGAGTTCAACAAAGGACACAGTCTAAAGAACGCTTCTTTTAATCTTCCATTTCTGGAAAGGAAGAAGAATTAAAAAGAGAAAGAAATTTATTGTTCAGGACCTATTTTATATTTAAGATTGCCGGATAAAATTAAGTGCTTTCCTTCATGTGCTTTGCTTTATTTTTGGCAAAAAAAAGAAATCTCCTGTTTGTAAAATATAAAATTGATATTTTGTGGAATGTGAACAATTGGTCTTGGATGGGCTCAAGAGGAGCAGAAGTACAGAAGAATTAAAAACAGAAGAGAAAAATTAATCTTTTGCTTATCATAAATAGAAGCTTATGTTTCATTTGTATTACACATGAACTAACAACTTCCATATTCTTTCTGAAAAGTAAAGGGATTGTGGGTAAAGCTGGTTGAAATTTTGTAGTTGTTTTTCCTGAAAAAAATGACTCCTTAATCTAATATTTTGATGACAGTTTGTGTTCCTCCTAACAAATAGGAAATTTGAAATCTGTTTTCCATGCCAAATTTCTTGTGTTCTCCTCTTTAACTGATGAATTTTAAAAAAGAAAAACCCGCAAATAATTGGTTGTCTTTTTTTTTTTTTTTTATTCACTAGACAATGGTGCAATCACAGATGCATTCCTCAGGGAATAGTAGAACATATGCTGAGTTATAATTGAGCAAAGTGGTGATAAAATTAGCACAAATATTCAGCTCTTCACACAGTGAACTAACAATGGGAAATGCTACCATAACAAGTGAGTAAGTTCTTATGATATCAAAAGTGCAACAGGGATGTTTATAATTTCTCAAAACAAAGTGTGTCTTTCTCCATCTCTCTACAATCAGCCTACATAGACTGTAAAAGCATATTTTACTCTAAAATTTTCTCTGGGATAATCTTAGGAACATTACCAAAGTGGATATAAACCAGAGCAATACTATATGGCAAGAAAATAATAGAGGTACTTGACTTAGGTCAACTTACAGTTCTATCTCTTCTCCTCTAGTAGAAGACCAACCATCTGTAATCATGAAGGAAGATAAATTGCTTCCTGCCTACTTTTTTTTCCTGGTGTAGCTAGATGAATTTACCCTGGGAATTCAAAAAAAGAATGTAAAGAATGGCCAACATTTTTCCATCTCTTCACACCAAATAATACATTAAAGGCAAAACGCTCCATTTACTGCAGCAGCAGTTGGCAGATTTTTGACACAGCCAGGAAATTATGAGCTGAGTTTCTCCTGGAACATTTGCTATGGTTACTTTCTGATAGCAAGCAGATATTACACTGCCAAGCAGGTAAGTCTGTGCACAGGGATTAGAATGATGTTTGATTCATTGGTTATTAAACTCTTGTTAGCCTCACAAGCTGAAATCAGAGCAGAAATACTTTCAAGGCAAAATTATTTGCAAACTAGATCTGCACTCTGTGTGAATGAAGGATAGGACAATGAACACAATCCTGCACATTGCAGGCCTGGTTCTAGCCTCAATTTTCTGATTGCATTGGCTAAGTTGTGGGTACTGGAGCTTCAGCACTGAGTTTTCTTTAATTAAATGTCTCATTCATACATTCCTGGCATCTAATGACCAGTGGGGAAGAGCCAGGTCTATTATTTGAAGCCACTGTCAATGATTCTGCCACTTCTGCCAGCTACTGCTTTCTAAGAGTATGTGTCCAAAAATAAAATCAATAAAAAAGTTTTTGAAGGCAAGCATGACCTCATATTTGAGGGAAATAGTTAACCTCTAACTATGGGATATTAAAATAAAACTTTCCCAGAGCAAAGAATACATTGCAACTGACTATTTTGAGTTTTTTTGCTTCTACCAGGGACGCAGCTGGCACCAAACAGTGTTGATGATGAGAGCTGATGTGCATAGCTCCTTCTCCAATGGAAAAAATTTTTGCCTTCCAGAAGAAAAAAAAATATAACATTTATGTTTAGGAACAACTTAGTGTTTGTCTAGAAATTAATATTCCTGAAGTTATTGGGATTCATGAGAGCACTGCACTTAGCTTTTCAGTGACTGGCCCAGATTGACTTGACCTGTGTCAGCTGATAAACGTATACAGTAGAGATGGTATATACACAGACTCTTAGTGTGCAAAAGCAAACACCATGAATTATTAAATTCTACATAGAAATATCATTAGATAGATGAGTACTTACAATCATGGGTCATTTTTGTGTAAATGTTTGCAATGAGCTGTTGAAAGTGGTCTTTCTTTAGTGTAAAGAATTCAGCCAGTGTGCTGGACAACTGGCTGAGCATTTCTTGCAAGGGACTTGGACTTGCAAGAAGACAAACTGATGTTTGTTGGTTAGGAGGACTGAGCTGAAGAGAAAAGCATGTATTTGTCTGTAATTGAAATGGTGTAACATCTAATTGTTTCAAGAGTCTGGAACCCAAGAAATATTCTGGTCCAGCTTTGCTAGAATGGAGAAACGGTTGGGAAATCATTCAGAAGCAGTGGCCAGGTTTTGTTCTCTTGTTCATTTGCCAGGACACAACTCCAGCCAAAAAAAAAAAAAAAAGGAAAAAGGAATGGAATAGGCTGATGTAATTTGTCTCTAGATTTGATTACTAGCTGGTTTTCATAGAATTACATTATATCACCTCAGGTTATGTCTGTCCCTGGCTGAGTGTATGCCCTCAATAATCAAAGCTACATACAGTGGTGAGATCCAGGTGTGCACCAGCAAGAAATATGTACATATCATAGGCACATAAACACAGGTGCATGCACATGCACAGACAGATATATACACCACATATATATCCCACCACTCTTACATATTTCTGTGAGCTTCTAGATATAGCAAATCCAAAAGCATGCCTCCAGTGGAAACAAAGGCACACTATAAGAAAGTGACAATCAAGATGGCTGGAGGGCAAAGACCAAAAATATGCTGTAATAGGTATCAGAAGAGGAAGTCTACATGTACCATCAAACAATGCTCATAGAGCTACACATGAAGGCATTTGTGAGGGACTAGTTTTTTCTGTATGTGTGACATCAGATCACTGATACATCCTGGCCACTTCCTGAGTTATGAGTAAAGCTTAAGAAATTGTTTCCAAGTTTTAAAGCACTTTGTGACGTAGTACTTGGCTCAAATGCTGTGACAAGTACCCAGACAGTGGATCAGAGATGACTCTCAGAGTGGGGCACCTGAAGGAGAGGGGGCTGCCAGGAGGGTTCTTTTAGCAAGGAGCCTCGAATAAAGAAATTAACTCCCCTATTCTTCAACTGAAAAACAGAGTAATTTCCTGCCCCTCTTGGATCTACGCTTCCAGAATTTCTTGCAGTTCACGGTTAGGAAGAAGAAAACAGACAGCAATGTGACCTTTGAAGGTCCCTTCCAACCCATACTATTCTATGATTTTACGAGTCTATGATTTCTCAGTGGTGTAACAGTAATTAAAACTCACTGCTCTGCTGCATCTATGAAGTAAAAAACTCAATGTTGTCTACATCAGAGAAGGGTAATTTATATTTTTCCATGTTTATTATCATAGCAGTGAGAATGGTGTTTGCCAAGAGTATAGGTCCATTTATTCTCCAGAAGATTAAATATTCATTTTATTTTGTATGCATTTTCTGACGAGAAAAGCCCATCTAGTATGCCCTGATATTCTATTTTAGACACATAAAATGACCAAGTTTAGAAAGCTCATATAACAGACTAGTTCTTGTGCTCTGCATGTAGGGTGGCACTTCTATATGCTTTCAAGTCTGAAAACACACTGTACATGACTATCCACAACGTATTTTTTGTATAGCCAAAAATACCTGATCAATATATTTGTAAAATGCCTTCATTATAATTTTCCACAATTTTTTTTTTGTGTAAAGATAAATGACTATTGTGTAGAAATCAATAAAGACTACTGATCTGAGCACCTGATATGAGCATGTTCTGCATTAAAGACCATCAGTGACAGATTTTTTGGTTTTTCTTTTATCATCACATAAATACCATTTTACATCAGTCATTTTGAAATTACCACCTATACAACATTTTTCTCACATGGTCTAGAAACAGAGAGGGGTTAAAGAAAGACAACAGTCACATGTTTGCAAGTTTAGATGGGACATTCGTCTTGTTAACTCTGAACACAAAGAGAAGTCCTCCAGTGTATTTCCACTGGCAGCAATGAGAATTTCAGCATTGATTTGGAAAAAAACCCCAAACATTTCAAAACTAGGAGGAGTGAGAAAACATGCAAGTTTGGAAAAGAAGCTGGAATTAAAAACAAAGTAGTTCATAGAGATAAGTCAAGTCTGTAATAGCAAGAGAGAGGCAGAATAGTATCATCTAGCTTACTGTGTTCAAGTCCAGCAACATTTTATAAAGCTTCCTGAAGAATACTGAAATAAGAACGTTGTCTTGAAGAGACTTCAATATTGCAGAACACTCAAGAGGTCTATAAACTTGTTAAAATGTTAAGAGAGACATAGCTGTTAAAAGAGCAGTTTTTAAATCAGCTCCCAGGTGGAATATGAAAGAAAAAGCTCCTACAGGTTCAAAGTAACACTGTTGCGTGGAAAGCTGATGTTGCTCAGTTCATTTAGAAAATACTATAAACTACTTTACTATGGGAATTTGGTGAAGAAATCTTTCATTAATAGGAAAGATTGGACTGTGCACTGCAAGTAAAGTGATGTTTACATAATTTTGAAAAATCTTTCAAAGATTCAATATCCTTCTGCTGTGGCTTACTCTAAGCACCATATTAAACTTGCCATTTTTAATAAAATGAAAATGTTGTAATTAAGTAATTACATTGTGGGAAACATGTTTGCACTTTCAACAGATACAAAATTAAATTCCAGAGGTTTTTTGTTTTAAACAAAAGTTTTCACACTAAAACACACCCCCAAGGGTTAGTTGTCAACATGTATCAAATTTAGTCTGAGACCAAATTCTATGGGGTTTATAAAGCATCACATTTTAGAGTAGCTAAAGACTTTGTTTAATTGCAAACAAAACTCCTTATGTTCATTTATGCCTGAGTAATTTCGCATTAGGATACAATGTGAATAGTACTTAATTTCAAGGTTCAACTGTTCTCCTGTTTGCAGCTTTTAGGTATTCACAATTTCTCCAGAATGTTAAAAGAAATTATTTTTACCTTTGTAACAACTCAATCAAGTATAGATTGCATAGATTCCCTTATAATTTCTTCCATCATTTGATTTGTTGCTGTTATTTTCTGTGCAGAAACACTGTTGAATTTACTCCCACAGTCCCACCGCTAGGACAACAGGTGAGAAGCACGGGCTTTGGTGTACCTCTTGATTTTTGTACTGAGCACATAATTTCAGAGGGTTTGGTCAGTTACACCTTTCATGTTAGTTTTGAGGATAGGGTGGAACTAAATCAGACCTTCAGGAACTATACAAAGGGAAATGCAGATTTCTGAAGACCCTGTTGTCCTGCAAGACTTTGTCAGAGATCCTGAAGAGCAACATGCATGATGAGGACTGTGGGCTTGTTAGTGAGTTGTGGTCATCATTGCCCAGCCAACCAGCACAGCCCAGGTGATACAACTGGAAATAAAACCAATACGTATGCAAGTGCTGTAGAAATGCAGAGGGATGCATTTTATACCAGATTTGGCATTTAACTTCAGATATGTATGGAATGTATAAGTGTTTACAGGTTGGCTTGATATTTAGGATGTTGTAGAGGTGTCTTGTTTATTTTAAAAATGTGAAAATTAAGAGTTTGCAAGATAAAAATATGGGAATTTCTGATGGAATGGAAAATACTATTTTTATCGAGCTGTGGTAACTACCTCTTAATTGGCAACAATAAAAGGGAACTTTGGAAGTAGCAGAAAAAAAATGCCTGAGAGAGAAAGGAGAGAGGAAAGTTCAGGGAAAGTGAAGATGAGGGGAGTATATATCCCTGTATGTAAACAGTAATAAGCCTTAAAGTTAAGCTCCATTAAGGGAGATTTAAGATTCACTATGACAATTTTTCATGGATCTTTTAAGAGAGCATCCTTTGTGCAGCATCACATATCACAGTAATGAATAAACAAATTAACAAGATACATCACCAATTGATTTAAGACAACATTTATGCCCTGTTTAACCTCTTTCTAGTGCCATAAAGTGATCTAATATCTGAGACTTTTTCTATATATAGGATTATACACAGAGCAACCTTGTTCACTTGTGTTGAGTGAAAAAAAATTACAAAATGTTTTTGTAACTTGAATGAATAGACATCTAAGGTTTCTTGCTTATAAGCTTTTGTACTGTTTAACAAAATCAAGAGAACAAAATTTGTCTTGAAATTTTGATACACACCTCACAGTACAAGAGCTGCAGCTCATAAAGAAATTCTGATTGAAAGATTTATCTTCTGGAAGAAATCCATGTGGATAAAGTGCCTAGATAAGAGAGGATGGAATAGCATACAGTAGAAATAGGTTCTTATGCTTTTTGTAAAAGGCATTCTTTTGTTCATTGTGAAAACTATTCTAATAGAAAGGTTCAGTGTACATATTAATTGATGAGATTTAGGAGCATCAGATACGAAGCCCACACACATTACCTCTGATTGGCTTAGAAATCAAGTTTAATGGAGTATAACAAAATAATAATATAATGCTTTCTTTCTGGGTCATCTGAGGAACACCTGGATAGCACTCACTAAGGAATGTGTGCAGAAAAATAACAGGCTTGTCTCTGTGGGGTGTTGTCCAAGTAGGTAGCGCACTGGGAAGTAGGTTTATTGTACAAGAAAACCAGGATTGAGTCCCATTGCTATTTTTTATCCTTGCAGCAAAGTTTGCTAGTTTGCTTCTTTACTCTATTAGATACAGAGCAGGTTGGCTTTTGGGCTAGGAAAACCTTTTTAGTTCCATGTAGCTAAAATTCTGTGAAACTTGACCAGCTAATCTAATAAACCCTCTTATTTCTTCCTACAAATCTTGCTCACAGTGATGAAAATATTTCTTCTGTTAAACACTTATGTGGGCTTGCTTCAGGAAAATGCTTCGGTTTGCACTGAAGGCTGTTGCTTTCAGACTAACCCCCAATCTCATGGCTGACTTTAAGCACATGCTTATTATATTCATTAGTTTCACGTGGGGAAACACACATTTCAAACTAACATCTGCTTAAGCACTGTCCTACATAGAGATACTTTCCAGAAGTGGAGCGATGATAATAACAATTAGATTAAGCTGAACGCAGCTATCTTATGCACACATGAATTCTTTTATTACTTTATCCCTCTGATTACTAATAGCCCTAAAAAATATTGCTGCTTTTTATCAGTTTGACCTGTATTTCACACATATATAAATCTTACCATAGCAATCTTAATAATCCCTTTTACAGTTCCTGACAGGGTTCACTTGTGAAAGTTGGAATAAACAGAAATTTGGTTAGTACAGGAAGGTTAGGAAGTGTTTACATGGTCTGCAGTTGTGGTCATCTGTATCCAGCCAAAGGGGAACCTCTAATTTTCTAGTTTATGTAATTGAATTTCTAACTGGTACACATTGAAAACCTTCTTTTTTTTTTTTTTTTTTTTTCCTGAGAGAAATAAACTCTAATTATAATCTATGCAGGCTGCAACATTTAAATAAGCAAATAGTGGTCTATTCTTGACATTTCCTCTTCCGGGAAATAAAACACAAAACCAAACAAATGAACCAAACCAAACACTCCACCCCAACCTCCATTCCCCTCCCCTCTCCCCCGCCGACCATATAGGAAAGACTTGAACGTTTTACAAAGAAATTACTTCCTATAATCAAAATAGCCTTGCTATTTTGTCAAGGAATTTGGGTCTACTAGGCATACTAATGATTTTAAAAGACAACCAGATGCATGTTTTGGTTTACACTATTTTTTTTCTCATTTCAATAATTGTAGCATATGTTCTTTTCATAGAAGCAGTTAATGATTAACAAGCAGCTGAGAAACTGGAAAACAATAGCTAGTCCTGGCTTGGAATACTGCCATAGAAAAGAAGTGACCCAGGTACATTGCCTTCTCTTAAACCACACTTCACTGATGAGTCTCATCTAAACCCAAGGAGAAAGAAAAGCTACTTGTGGTAACTTCTATAAAATATTAAGATCTCTCCAGATACTCACAAAGACATGAGCTGTGCTTCAAGGACTCTGCAAACCAAAGTTAACCACAGATAAAAAAACCAAGCGCTAGAACGAAAGAGCAATGTCTGTGGATTTTTTCTGTCTTGCTCATCATAATATATAATAAAATCCACTACAGCAAGCAACTTCAATAAGAAATGACATTTTACATCTAATGTTAAAAATAAAGCAACAGTTCCCAAATATTTTCCTTCGAAGAAAACATAGCTACTACAATGTGAATTAAAGGATAAGTGGCATTTTTCCAGGTCTTCTGCATTTTCACAGGGTACTTCATTATGAACTGATTTATAGTACCCAGATATATCATCCCTTAAACTGTGTGCAGGAAGTGTCCTTAGCTGCAAAGAACCCTCACAGGCCTCTTAGGATCTTCTTTGTTGACCTCTCAGGCCTCTGTTTTGCAGACAGGCTGTTATGGGATGCATTTTGTTGCAGCAGTAATGCACAGAAAAATCTCCACAAGCTTCAGTTTAAGCGTGATTTAGAGGTTGGGATGAGAAATAATGTCAGATACTCAAACCTGGTCTAATTCAATATGAACTTTTCTAACAGGCAAACTTCAGTCAACCTGACTAGGAAAGGCATGATGTAGATGAGCTGCTTCCCAACACTCTGTGTAGTTCAATTCCTAGATATGCCCCATTCTCAGCTTCCCCACTGACATTAGTGAGGAGAAACACTGGGCTCTTGTTTCGGGTCAGAGGAGTCTGGACACGTGGAGAAAGAAAGAAACCTTTCAAGTAACTTCTCTCTTTACATGGTGTTGCAAATCTTCATAGCAAGGCTGGATTCACAGAAGCCAGAAGGTTTCCTCCCAATGACCCACAGAATAATACCATCAGGGGTGAAAGCATTTATCAAGTATATAGAAACATATATGGGCTCTCTTACAAATGGTGTAGGGAACAGAGGAGCGTAGTCAGAGTGAGCTACCAGGCACATAACCATCTGGATATAACTTACAGTAGACAAATTCTGATAAAAGAAAGTGATTTGAATCATAGACTCTGGAATGTCACAGTATTCAGTTTCAATACCGTCAAACATAGAAGTATTATGTTCCTGCAAATGTAGTGAATACATTTGGATGCTTATCTCTGTACGCACTGGTATGATGTATTCTGCAATTCACATGGGAATTGATCTAAAGTCTACTAAAATCAAAACCAATCTTTTTATTTTTTTCATTGATCTATAAATCAGATCACCAAAGAATAATAGTGAGGTGACGTTTAAAATTCATTTGCTGTGTCTCATTTTGGATAATCATTTAAAGCAACAATGTTTCTCCCAGTTTCACCAAAGCTTGTTTTCTTGTGATTTCTAGAAGTTGTTCTGAGGTCCTGGAGGAAATGTTATGATCTAGGATTCAGTTCATTTTAATTCTGCCTGGACTGACCAGTATGAAAGGTTCTGTCGTTATCTTTCCTTTTACAACATTTCTGTTTACGGGTTATCAAGCATGCAATTCAAATTGTCCGGGGCTCATCGGCAAAATTCTCAGGTATTTGATAAGGCTGACCCTGTGGGAATATCTGTGAAATCTTTTGAATAATTTACTGAAATTGGCTCCTGAAAAAAGCAGGACCATTTTCATCCTCAGGCTAATTTGCCTGCTATTGCACATGAGAAGGTTTCTGACACTTATTGATCAGGAAACAAAGGAACTAGGGTAAGTAAGTGGCTAAAAAAGGAGTAGAAATGAATAAGTATTAAAATATAGGAATGGAAAATGTCATGCTTTGATCTAAAGAACTAATGTAATTATCAGTTCGTCTTAAAAAGGAAATAAGATTGAAAATAATCAGGAAGAAACAGAAACTGTAGCTTAGGTTACCGGAGATACTTAATCATCTAAGTAACCTGCTTTGTAGTTTTTACTTATATATTTGCCTAAGACATCTATTCTTGACTCTGATTGAGTCGGGTAATTATCTCCCCAAATCCCAGAGCTCTACCTCAAACAAAAGTCTACCTGATTCAGGGGCAGCCTTCTCACAAAAAAAAGTAATCTTAATTAACTGCAACTATTCTCAATTCCTCTAAAATACTCAGAGAGTAAGGCTATTTGGGCTCATTGCATGCTTCCTATAAATGTTCTTCTCTTGGGGTATCTGGTGAGAGCATCCTCAGCTGTGGAATGCTGAGAATCAAGTCTGTGCTACACCACAAGCCTCTGATGTGACTTCCACCTCATGCTTTATGTACCACTCTAGACACTGGATAGTTGTCCAAGTTTGGGTTAAATATCCCATACTGTATAGATTTCAAACTGTGCATTGACACATATTTCTTCCTTTCTTCTCCATTTCATCCTACTTAACTGGGATTGAGCTACTCATCACATGTCCAACTACCCTTCTAGTGTTAGAGGGGATCCTGAAAATAAATTAGGTCCAAGAACCTGGCAGCACCCTTGAGATTTAGCTATTGAAATGTCTACAGGGTTTTAAGGAGCTCATCTGTGAGCATCTGTTACTTGAGATAAACATTTGGAAAAAACTCTCAAGATTTCTGTCTTCTAAAGTTTCTCAGATATGAAATTATTCAACCATAAGGAAGGGAAGCATTGAGAATTTACAGAGTTCATAGCCGCAGTCTTTACTGCAGAAAACTAAGACAAATGAGATACAATCTGAAAAAAACTGGATAAACTGCCATTTGTTTTAATAGTACATTAATAGAAATTAGTAGTATATTTAATTATATTAACATATAGAAATTAGATCATGAAGGTCCTTGTTAATTTTTCACTTGGGTTAGTAGAGTAAAATCCAACAGGAAGTCATTTGGGACTTTCCAGATCCAAAGCTGAGCAAGAAATGAGTAAAACCTGCAGACCAGTGTCTACCAAATGTAGAAAAACGACTATAAATTACAACTGCAGGTCCCTGTGACTGAAGCTGGAAGAAATCCGTTTAATGCAGGAAGGCTTTATTTGTGCATGAAGATACAAAGGAATGCATAGCTGGAGACCAGAAAGAAATTGCATCTGTGTATATAACACACTGTATAATTGATAGATCTGTGGAAGCCAACATCATGACCATCCTGTTTTGTCTGACATTGACTACTGCCAGAGGCAGCATGGTAAGAAAAGCTTGATTCCCTAGGACATGGTTTCATATCTAATGATTGTTGGGAATGGTTGCTAACTGAAAGAAGCAGAAAAGCCTGTAAAACATAAGAAGAGCTATTGGTGAAAAAGTGACTCTATATGTGCCTGAAGCATGTTTTCATTCCTTATCTTCTCAGCCAAAGTGTTATGTGATTTAGCATTAATAATGTAATTATTCTGTAATAAACAGCTCTAATGAACATGATAAATTCAATGGTAAAGCTAGAAGAGAAGGGCGGGGAATACTGAGACTCTGCTTCCTTTTAAAATTGCATCTTAGAATTTAACATCAAAAGCCATGGGTGGCTTTAGACTGGGCACAATCAGTGAACACCATTGTGAAACCAGTTAGCTATGGGAGGGGTTTAATTCATGACGCTATTGCATATATATTTTTTTGATTGAGTAGTTGCTGATTTTCTTAAGGAAAAAAATCTGGTTTTAAAATGAAAACATATTACCAATTTGTCATTGAAGGAACTGGCAATTCGGAAGTGCAAAAATAAAAGGAACATCAGTGCTATGTTCTAACCATGCAGCAGGCAAAAGAAAGCTGTGTCAAAGGGATAACTGTCAAACCCACCTAATATATGATCTGTTGAAAGCAAAAGAGATTGTGTCTTTGAGATTATGCTGCTTCTGCTGACTGAGATTATTGCTGAGACTCCAGCAATATCGTACGTTCTATATCAAACATGTCACTTTTTCCACTGTTCTGTTAGAATTTCTCTGATTTCCAGAGTCTGTTATAAAATAAGCTGCATTCATCAGCACTGCGTACCTGTTGTTGATCTTTGCATCCTGAGAGAGATTAAAAAGAAAAAAAAAAGACAGAAAAAAGCTGCCACTTCAGCTTTGAAGTGGCCAGACTGCAAGGGGAAGTAGTTAATTCCCCATGGGTAGGCACAAACATTCCTTCGCTTGTGACATGTGTAAAGGTTGCTGTTCAGAGCAGACTCCTTTCAGGACCCATTTCTTCTGGGCACTTACATTTCTAAACCCCTCAAGAGGGCCATACTTGTGAAAAAGAGAGTGGAAGCTCTGGTGTTCTGGTCTAAGATTACACCAGCATTTTTGTGAACAAACTTTGGATCAATCCAGAGTTGGAATTGAACATGAAAAGTGTCAGTAACTCTTTTATAAGTCTTTTTGTGGTGCATCTGATTGACCCACATTACGATGTACAATAGCATGAAAGAGTGTTAGTAATCAGTGCTAATGAATACATGTACCTACCTGATTCATATACTGGGCATTACCCCTCACTAATGCTTTTGTTTTGCAGTCATTAAAATTCCCATCATGACACAAAATGCTGAACATTTACTATAGCAAAAACAAAAGCAAACAAAAAAAATGAGACACATTTATTGCACATTTCAGTCAAAAAAGATATAAATAAGGAAAACACATAGCACAGGCACATTGTCCCAATCCTACTCTACTTTAGTTCATTAATTAATATTTATAAAAAAGATATTTACAGTAAGACCTCAGGCAAATACTCAGAGAGAGCTTGTGGCATAATCCTTCTCTGTCCTACCCTCTTCTTTTTTTCCCCTTCCCCCACCTGCACAGGAGACTAGTTACTCTTTTCTTTTCTGTTGTTTTTTTGAGTCCAGGAAAGACTTAGAGAAGTCCAGTCCTCATGGTCTGGATTCGTATAAGCTGTTTCATAAATTTCCTTCTCAAAACCAAACTTCTTATAGAGCTAAAAATGGCATTTGCTTGGTGAATTTTGGGTGAATTATTATTAAAGTGGTTTCAGTAACTGTGAGATCCTAGCAAAGGATGTAAATATGTGTCTATGTTACAAAAAGCTGGTATTTTATATTTAGCTTAAAAAACTTGCCTGGGTATAAAAAAACACCGAAAAATTTTATTCGATAACAAGTGAATTGTCTGTCTCAGAGGTTTCTGATACAAACTATCATATCTAGATGCCATAGTTATTTTTATGCTTCATAAAAACAAATATTAATTTAAACATTAAATTATACTCTCTTAAACCAGAAAATATGTAACAGAATCCATTCCTTATTACATGAAAGTACATGATGAAGCATTTACAGCTAGATCTTTTGTGGATTGCCAAAGAAGAAATACATAGAAGAGTTTTAAAAGCCTTTTAAGTCCTGCCTCTTAAACACAACGTTTTGAGGATATATTGTGAAACCTTTATTTGCACTGGTGATGTTTCCCTGTAAATTCTTATAGACCACCGTGTGGTGTATTCAAGTGGTACCACACATTTACTGAGAAGGAAAGGAGAAAGAGGGTCCATTTTAGAAAGGCACTTACTATGGTATAACAAAAAGGATTGGGGCTTGTAGAGTGACAAAGCAGGCTGAAAAAACTAAGTTTTTCTGCCTCTCTTTATTTTAATGCACCACTTACGGCTAAGGAGATGTGGTTTATGTGATAATTTATGAGAATATGGAGGAATAGAGGAACCTGGATTACAGAAAGTGGATGGCCGGCTATACTCAAGAATGTGATATGATCTTGGACTTTCAACTTCAAATGTGTCTTTCCAGCCTGCGCTATCATTAGACCTGTTTGTTGAGGTGAAGTCTATCAGACAGAGTCCTCCAGGGCTTTAGGTAAAGAAATTATTAGTTTGAGTATTAGTCTGAGAATTCCTCATGGGCATAAGTATAGAAGTTGTGCTGCTCACACCTGCCAAGGTAACAGCTATTGTAGGGGTGCAACAAAGCAGATACACATTTGCTAGAGAAGACACAAAATTATAGAGTCTTAAGGCATGACCCTGATGAGCATGGGCTCCCAAATTTGTGTTAGTGTTCCTTCAGGAAACTGCACCTGAAGTAAACTTGTTTTCCCTTGTGAATTACAGATCTGAACTGCAATCATTCTACTTTACCTATAGAAAGTTCCACAGGTTAATAAAAACCAGCATGTTCATACAGGTAATACTGGAATCTCCTCAATGACTTGCCTCTATGCAGATTCTCAGGGGTTTTTTAAGACTTTCTCTACAACTAATTTGTCGGCCCTCTGACACTAGCAACATATGCAGCCAAGCAAAGCATCCTGGTTGGTATAATTCACTTTTAATCTATTTGGCTGTGTACTGTTATTCAGTATCTCAGCTGTGCTTTTATGCTCCTGTCATAGTAGTCTGAACATCTGCCATCCATCATAATACTTCAGATCCTCCCTTTCATAGGTGGGGAAAGTGAAGTGCAGAAAACAAAGTTGCCTGGTTTGCCTACTGTTGAATGTAACCTTATTCCAGATAAACACCTAGGAATGTATTTTACTATATAACTTTTCTGGAAGTATAAATATTGGATTCTGTATGTTCCGGCTGGAGTGCAGACACAGTATTAGTGTCGGACCAAGGCTGCCCTTCAGCTTCTGCCGTCATTCTGCACAACTGGGGTTTGTCTGATGCTGATAAAGAAGGAAAACAAACAGAAACCCCAAATAGATAAACAAAAAAAATGCTTCTTGAAGAAAAGCAAAAATAGACTGCAGCTGATGTCCATTAATTGCTCTTTTTGAAAGCATAGCTTTTTAAAGTTACTTTTTAAAAAATAGCTTTGCTGAAAGGAAACTACCACATTCTGTGTGATGATGGGCAAGCCCAGATTTAGGCATGCTACATTTTGAACCTAACCCAATTATCTGCTTCTCATCCTTATTCACTTCATAATATGACTCAACTCATTAAATATTTCAGACTCAAATACAGTCCAAGAGAAAGTGTTTCCATCCTGCCAAGGCATCCTGAGATAGAGTTCTATTCTCCATTACACTACTAAGCAGGGACTTCCTCCTACTCAATTCTGAGTAACGATTTGGAAGTGAGACCTTGGTGCTCCCTCTGAATGATTAGTCTGAGTTTGTAGTTCAGGATGAATCACTTGTTCAGCAGGTACATTGAGGAAAGGGCGAATTGTGCTGTAATTGATTCTCATTTTGTAGCTAGAGTGTATATTTTCTACTTACTTCAATTGCTTTATTTGCATCAATTCCGCCTTCCACAAACCACACCCTTTTCAAAATTACTGCAGGAAGAAGAGGCTGAGCAAGTATGGCCACTCATTTCCCCCAGGGCAAATCGCCTCATATCAACCTTCAGAGGATGGTCTCCTAAAGAAAACTAGAAATCTTGTCATTTTTTCTTCTTTACTGAGAAAGTCACTGCACCTGCTATGTGACGGCAATCACCCCAAGCTCTGTAGTTTCTAGCCTCTTCCAGGCAATGTTCCACAGACCACCTCTGGAACTCTTCCACTTGCCTCTCCTGGATTCCTTCTGCTTCCAGATTTAAGATCAGTACCTCTTGAGAGCAATAACATGAAAAAACAGTAGCCCAAGAGATTCCATTTCAAAAGAAAATGGCCTAACTGAACTAGGTCAGAGCTGGCTGCCATTCTTTCTGAACACAATTTGCACTGTAGATGCTGAACTGACTTCTTTGGAACATACCTTTGAAGGCTGCAATACAGGCTTTCTTATTCCACCCTTTCTGAATTGCAAAGGCCATGGAGCCAGGATTTAGGCCAAAAGCTACACTCATAAAATTCTCTAAAAGTACTGTATCCAGTAACAAAGAATTATAATGAATGAGATCTGGAAAGAAATCAGTCACCATTGTCAAAGACCGGACACCTTATCCCCTATGAACAATTTGATAGTGTATGTTTCACACATATAATAGGTTAATAAAAAGGAAAAAAGAAAAAAAAGAAAAATTATGGCCACTATGTTTACAAGAAGACTCAGAGAAATTGGAAGCGAGTTCAACCATCTATATTTTTTAATAGGTTAAAATGTCTGGAAGCTGTCATAGAGAAAAGAAAGAAAAAAAAAAAAACCAAAAAAAAACAAAAAACAAAACCCAGCTTGTATTTAAATCCAAATATATGCATTTAAGACCAGAAATTAAAAGGTATTTACAAAACATGATGCTGAACATAGCAACCCCTACAAGTTTCATGGACAGAACTGAGAGCCCTGAACTAAGAACCCAAGAACTAAGAACTGTGACTAGCAAAGAGTTAGCTCCTAGGAGTGGGACATAGACTAATCGTCGCATCAAATGATGAGGCACCTTTTCCTGTGAGTAGGAACTGGTAAAGGGGCATGTCTGAAACTTCAGAAGGAAACTTTAGTTTTAGGAGTGATGGATTTCTCCCTGGCCGAAAATGAGCATTCTGTGAGAGACAATTTAGAGCATATAAATTTGGATTTATGGGTAATTAGCTCACTTTTTATTTTGAACATATAGGTGAAGGAAGTGAAAACCTATCTGTTAGAGTCATGAAATGAAGTTTAGGAATATAGTCAATATACCCACTAAGTGTGCCTATATTGCTAAATGAAAGAGGGTCAGGGAGAAGGCTGATCACTGAAACCCTGATTTCCCAATGCTTAATTATAATCTTTCTCACTAGCTCTGTCCTAGACCTCTCCATCTAGATTTCTCCAACATCTGTCTGCCTGAAGGAGTCTATCTCTTTGCAGCAATGCAGCACCTTGGCATTCTCTTTTATTTACCAGTAAAGCTGCTGTGATTAGTATAAGCAGTTGTTTTAAGTGAAATAGACCACATATGAAGTGTGGAGCGTCGGCGAGGGAAGAATGCGTGAGACCAATATGATCAATATGCAGACTTCATTTATTGCTTCTACCATACAGGTTTTATACTTTTCCTTTAACATTTTATCTATCTGTCCTAATATAACTGGCTACTTGTGTTGCTAGACTTGATACAATAGGCGAGAACCCAAAAGTTACATTATCCTACCCCACACCCCCACCCC
>WYDI02022764.1:0-30883 GCA_009867235.2 Psittacus erithacus
AAAGTTGGGGCTGTTCAGCCTGGAGAAGAGAAGGCTGCATGGAGACCTCATTGCAGCCTTCCAGTATCTGAAGGGGGTTTATAAGGATGCTGGGGATGGACTCTTCATTAGGGACTGTAGTGATAGGACAAGGCGTAATGGGTTCAAACTTAAAGAGGGGAAGTTTAGATTGGATATAAGGAGGAAGTTCTTTACTGTAAGGGTGGTGAGGCACTGGAATGAGTTGACTAAGGAAGTTGTGAATGCTCCATCCCTGGTGGTGTTCAAGGCCAGGTTGGATTGAGCCTTGGATGACATGGTTTAGTGTGAGGTGTCCCTGCCCATGGCTGGGGGGATAGAACTAGATGATCTAGGTCTTTTCCAGTCCTAACTGTTCTATGATTCTAAGGCCTGAAAGGCTGCAATAGGTCTCCCTGGAATCTTCTCTGGATGAACAAATCAAACTCTCTCAGCCTTTCCTCATAGAAGAGGTGCTTCACCCTTCTGATAATTTTTGCATTATTAGGTGCCACAGTGTTATATACTTGCCTTCCAGAGCTCCAACTGTCATATTTTTGTACTTTAATCATTGTAAGTTAGTAGTTAGAAGAATGACAATCCGTCCTCGAAGGAGTTGTGTGTGGCAACTGTGATTTCCAGCTTTTACTACAGGCTATTATAACCCTACAGAGCTGTAGCCAGCAACAAGAACAGCTGTTTGTTTGGAAATCACACTAAGACATGGATTTCCTGTGTGTGAAGGTCTGCAACTTCTTTGATCCAAATTTAGTCAGTGGAGAAACAGTAACTTTGATTTGGCCAACAAATAGGATTAAAAAACAGACTGGTTTTTTTTCAGCACACAGACCTTTACGCCTTTGTTTCAGTTAAAGTTAAGCATGTAGTTTCATATAAGCATTTTTAAGATGACAGCTGAGTAGCAGCATCTGTCCGTTTATCTGCCCAAACTGACCTCAGGTTTCCTTGTTTTTATTGTAAAAGTCGGTGGCAGTGCTACCTGCAGGATAGTGCTGCAAACCACTGGCAGCTTGGTCCCCAAAGGACCTGCAAAGCGGCTTTATCTAAACCTGGCACCACACACCAAAGAGCTTGACCTGTAGAGCTCTGTTTCAACAGAGCAGAGAAGTTCCACTCATGTCCTCTACTGTTACATGCAAAACATTTTTCTCCTCCACATTTGGTGAGTCTTCATAGCCGTGATCTTAAATTTCATCATCTTAGAGAGAGTTGGCCATGACTTGAAAGCAGGGATCTTCTGAAGGGGGAGTTGAACAGGCAACACTCAGTAGATTAGTGAACCAAATGTTGTTCTTCTCCAAGTCAGTAACAGGTGACATTCTCTGGTGTTTAGGTGAGTTTCCTTTGGAAATAACCTTCAAGAAATACAAACCCACCCCAGTATCTCTCCGAAGCCCTGCCAGCTGTTTGCTGCAGCTTTTTTCATCAAAAATGTGCCTGCTGTCTGCAGAAAGTCAGCCACATTCTGATTTGACTATAATTTTCCTACAGTTTCAAAAGTTCTTTTTTGTGGCCTGTTATCTATTATTTATCCATGTACACATTTGAACTACAGTATTTTACCACACTGGCAATCACAGCAGTTTTTTATGTTTTGGGGGAAAATTTTTGGTAAATGTTTTTGGTTATGTAGAAATGAAAGATTTAGTTACTGACTTGCTTGTATCATTCTCATGTGAAAGCAGGATATATTTTGGACTGTTTTCCTACAAAGAATCTCTTTTCAGCTTTTTAAACAGCATTAGAACATTTTAGAAAGTAATTTCTTTAGTGATATTGAACAAATTCCTATAATTCAACACTTTAAAGGTTATTACTTAAGTTGCATTTTGTTTAATTTGTGGGCTGAAAGCTTTCTATTTTTCTTGTTTGCACCCAGTTTTGAGGGAGTATATTGGGGAAATGCAAGTATGGTAGGAAAGTCTGCCTGAAAAAAGAAACTAAACCCAAATCTCCTTTCCCCTCCTACCTCTCCTATGCACTGGCCTTAGATTCTAGAAAACCTAAATTCTGAGTTTGCTGCTGGCCCATTTAAATATCTGTGTGGGGTTTTTTTAAATCTATATATATAATGTGTGCAAAATTTGTAATTCAGTGATCTATTTTGGCTATGGAGAGATCTGAACACTCAACTGCACAAAATATTTTCTTCTGCAGAATCCTTGTTGCCAGATGATTATGTAGTTCCTCTTGACTGGAAAGTTTCAAAGATGATCTATTTACTGTGGAAGACCTCTGTGGAGGTACGAATTTTGGGAGATTTTCGAAAGCTTTCCAATGTTCCAAATGTAAAGAGGAATTCTTCAGTTCATAAGCAAGATGATGTTCTTTGCTAGTAAATTTGCTTTGTGGATTTTTTATACCCACAATGAGGAGGTGGATGGTTTACATACTCTTCTAGGTAGAAAGTGGTAACTTACAAATTTTCTCCCCACTGTAACTGTTGCTTTGTGAAGGTTTGTTTTTATTTATGGAGCACTGTAATGTCTGGTAGTGGAAATGAGGAAAATCCTGTAAATACAATGAAATAGTAATTATAAAATAGAGCATGAACTTTGTTCTTCCCCAAAATAACAAAATCTCTTGTCACATGCTTTCTTCTTTTCTCTGGATTATTATTATTATTTATTTTAGGAAAAACAGAAAACGAGTGGATTGCAGAATAGAAGCGCCTTGGCTGGTAAGTGTATTCTGTGATACAAGAATTGTATAATATGCTTCTTGTTCAGCAGAGAGAATAGTTAATGCTGAAGTTTGTTGAAGGTTTTCAGCATGTATGAGTCATAACACTCCGCTTTGTGCAAAAGCTTTAGGATGTGACACACGAATTCGTGCCTCCATTAATGGTGCAAATAATATGGCAGAGCTGTGGTCACTGTGTTGCAAGAGCTGAAATTCCTTGGCTTTTAAAGTTTCCCATACAGAATTAGTCCAATACTTAGCTCAAGTTTACCTATTCCAGATCAGAAGGATGTTTCGCATGAAGAAGTCTTACAGAAAGGTTTTATTTCTCTGAAAGGTTGAGCATCTTCAACTTAATTAAATTCAATGATCACTAAAAATTGACAGCTTGATAATCATACAATCCCATGTTGGCAAGGACCTCAAGGATCATCTCATCCAACCTTTCTGGGCAAAAGCACTGTCTAGGCAAAATGGCCCAGCACACTGCCCAGTTGAATCTTAAAAGTGTCCAACACTAGGGAATCCACCACTTCCCATGGGAGATTATTCCACTGGTTGATTGTTCTGATTGTGGAAAATTTTTCTCTTGTGTTCAGTTGGAATCTCCCTGGATTAGCTTCGTATCCATTATCCCTTCTCTATTCCGTGTGACTCTTTGTAAAATGAGAGTCTCTGTCGTCTTTGTAGCCACCCTTTAAATACTGGAGCATGGTGATCAGGTCTCTCCTGAGCCGCCTTTTCTCAAGGCTGAACAAACCCTATTCTCTCAGTCTTTCCTCATATGTCTTCCCAGTCTATTAATCATCTTTGTGGCTCAAATCTGGACCCTCTCCAGCCTGTCCACATCTCTTTTTTGTATAGCGGGGACCAAGGCTGAACACAGTAATCCAGGTGTGGTCTAACAAGAAGAGTGAAGTGGGATAACAACATCTTTGCTGCGGATGCCCTTGTGGATGTAACTCTGCATCCTATTGGCTTTTCCCCAGCAGCACACTGTTCACTCATACAGAGCTTGATGTCCACCAAGACCCCCAGTTTCCTTTCCACAGAGCTGCTCCTCAGCTAGGAAGTCACACACTTGAGCAGCAGGAGATGTCAGGGTCCATGGAGAGCTTTGGACTTCTGCTTGCATTAATTCCTGCAGTATGGACATTATGGGGTAAGGTTGCTGGTTGTCATTTTCCATGGTTTCCATATTGGTGTAGTATTATTTCACAAATTCGATAATATGAGAGTAGAAATACACAGTAATAGTTCCCTGGAAGCTGATGGGATTGCTGTCTAAAACAGGAAAGGAGTTCTTTTTTTTTCTTAAAAAAGAGAAAAGGATACTCTTCAAGAGCTGAGAAGAAACAGAAGAGTAGGAAAACACACACAAATTCGCTCTCAGTCTCCCCTTGCATCAGAGACAAACCTGAAAGATTATTTTGTAGGCCATTTAGAAGGGTAAATCAAAAATATTCTGATTAAATAAAAGTGTGTTCTAGAAATACTCTATCCTGACATGATATAAATGCCAGACTACATAAGATAATTTCGGGTGTCTTTGACTGCAGTTTATAAGTGGTTTATTTTTCAGATGATTTTATTGGTCTTGAGGATAAAAATAAAAATCACCAAGAGAATCAAGACTCTTCTGAAACACTTGAAGTAGTGGAGCTGTTTCAAGGGGTGATAGAGGAGAACGTTGTGGCCTGCACTGGCACTGGCTGTCTGAATGCTGTGTCTCATCAGCCATGAGTGACTATCTTAAATTCTGCATGATGGAAAAGGTAATCAGTCCTACTTGTGAATGTGTTTCATTCTTGTATTATATTTGACTGAAGAATATTGTTATGATTTTTAAGATGTCTTTGATATCATTCAACATAGTTGATTTTTTTCTTCAGTTAGTTACTCTTTCAGAGTTAGGGTTTAGTGTTGTTTTGGTTCTTGAGGTTTGTTTTAAGCCTGAATGAGGAAAAGAAAAGGCAGCATTGTTATGAAAGCCATTTTTTCTCCCGGTCCTAAAACCTGCTTGGTGAAGTGAAAGCAGCAGTCCAGGATGCCTAAGATCTGGGCTTTATTCCCAGTTTGGTTACTGTGGCAATCTGCTGTGAATCATGTCATCTCAGTCCTATTTTTCTCAACTTTTCAGTGCAGCAAGAAATGCTGACTCCATAAAGGGCCTACTTGTGAAGAGGCCTGTATAAGCAATAAAACAGTATTTCACCAAGTTATGACGAAGTGGCAGTTCTGCATTTCAGTTGAGAATCAGCAGTAGGAGGTGGCAATAGGACTCCATATATTGAAGTGTTAATTTTTCATGGATGTTTTCATTTGGTATGACAAAGTGTGCTACTGAGTATTGGAAAGTATTGCAATTGTGTTCATGCTTGGCTTGTGAATTTTTGGAAACTTGGCAAAATTTCTCCAGTTTGCTTATGGGAGATATTCTGGGTAGATTGTGATAGCAAGGAAGGTCTTTTGGATCCAGCAGGAAAATGCTAGCTTAACTTTCCATTGGTGGTTTGTTCCAAGTGGCAAATGGATTAATCTGTAGTTTTAAAACAAGTAAACTGAGGTACATGGAAATAAAATAACTTGCACCGTAGGCAAATTGAACCAGAAAACAAAAAGAAATCCTGAGGCTTTAATTATTCCCATGCAGACACCATGCTCATCCACATGAGGTCTGGCCCAGGGGTCTGTGTCACCCAGTGTCCTGTGCCTGACCTGAGCATGAGTCAGGGACTGGAGGAGGAGGCAGAGACATGTTCTGTGTTGGGACAGTTGCAAAAGCAGAAGTTGACTCTTCTCTGTGCAGAAGGACTTGGCAGTGACGATCTGTGCTGAGATGGAGTAGTTAAGCTGGAGGTCCCTGCTGCCAGGTGAAGCTTGCTTAAGTGTTGATTGCCCTTGTCCTAACCTCCTTGCAGCCACTTAGGTGCTCAGCAAAGCCTTTGAATTGGGAATGCTAAACTGGCGAGGTCTCTGTTGGGATGAGGAGGGAAGTTAGGGGTTTTGTGGGTGTTTTGTTTGGGGTTGTTTTGTTCAGGGTTGGTGTTTTTTTTTTTATTTCACCATCTGAAATGAGTCAGGGAAAGTCCTGAAGGCTGTTGGAGGAAGAGGATGAGACACCAGAGGCTGGATAGGTTTAGGCTGCTCTGGAGCTGTGGTTTTGCCTCAGGCCAAGCTGGTGTGATGGCTCGCTGCCACAGATGGTGGGAAGCACCCTTCCTCCCAGCCCTGTGCCAGTTTTCGGCTCTGGCACTTGCTGGCTGGCATGAAGGCTACAGTTTCACTTGTTAACACTGCAGGAAACAAATGAATAGTTTTCTGCTGGACTGGCAAATTTAGGTAAGACTCTGCAAGGTCCAACTCAGTGTTGAAGCGTTGAGGCCCGGAAGCAGATGGTGTGGTGCTGCTGCAGATGTGCAGTCAGCCCAGATACCAGGCACCACATATCGTGCAACCATGCCTTCAGATGAAAGACTGTTTTTAAGCTTATACAAAGGTTGTTCAGAGAAGCTGTGGCTGCCCCATCCCTAGAAGTGTTCAAGGCCAGGTCGAATGCGACTTTGAGCAACCTGGTCTAGTGGAAGGTGTCCTTGCCCTTGGCAGGGGGATTTGAACCAGGTGATCCTTAAGGTCCCTCCCAACCCAAACCAGTCTGTGATTCTATGATAAATATTAGGATTTTTTAATTAGAAAAATTAAAAAAGAAAAGAAATGTGCAAAAAGCAGAAAGCATTTCTTAGGATTTTCAGCTGACTCATTCTCACTGTCAGGCACAGGATACCAGGTGATGCAAACCCTTGGCCAGACCCCAGGTGGGTATTCTAGCAGTCCTCTGAGGCCTGCATGTGTAGTTGCTGTAAAAGGAAGGTGTGTTTTTCTGGTCAATAGTGCCCCTGCTTTCGAGGGATAAGGTTGTATTTCCTCACCACAAAATCATTCTCTTCTGGTTGCTGATTAAAGCAGACTTGCCAAGAATGATGTCCCAGAGTGGTTGTAAATCTGCTCCAGTAAACAACTATAAATGTTGAAATGGATTTGATTTCATCGGGGGGGGGGGGGGGAGAGAGAGGGAAAAAAGCTGAGGCATTTTTTCCAAAAGCTTTTAAAGGCATGGAAAATAAATGGAGACCTGGTGCGATCACTTCAGTCCTTTAGATTGGAAAATAAACTAAGCATTACTGACCAAGTGTAACTTAATCTGTTAGTCAGATGATCGTGCTTCTGTATTCATGTTCTGTAAGGGTGGTTTTATTTAAATGGTAGAATGAACAGTGTTGGTGTTCCTCTGTGAAAACACAAGGTTAATCCCAAGTTGTTGTGAGAGCTCCTTATAGTCACATTGGCAGCACATCAGCATTTGTTCTGGAAATTAAGCAAGAAATCCTGGGTTAAAAAACACTGAGATCAGTGAAAACAGAATTCTTTTGGTGTCTACCAGTTCTCCTTAGAGAAGGACTCATGAGTGCCAGGTGCTATACAAATGTAGAACAAGAAGATAAAACCCAGTGTCAGTTTAAGGATTTATCTGCAGGACTACTGCAGAATAAAGGCTGGTATGTTTCTTTGTGAAGCGTAGCAGTCAGTAACTCCCTGCAGGAAGACTTCCTCCACGACAGCCCGATCAGGCTGTCGTTTTGATGAAATGAATCTTGTCATGACATGTATTACTGCTCCTCCTTTCCCTGGCTGTGCGATTCCCATCACTTCCCTTAGCTGCACGATTCCCATCACTTCCCTTAGCTGCACGTGGTGCTTCAGCAGCCGGGCTGAGGCAGTTCAGCTCAATCATCCAACGGATAAAGGCATCCAGAAAGTTTTCATTCTGGACCAGTGAGCTGAAACAACTTTTCGTTGAGCCATGTGATCAGCAGGACACCTGCAGAGGAGAAGGAGCATACAGCCAGGACAGGAAGGACTGTCTTTTGGCAAGGATGTCATGCGGGACAGTGTTGAATGCTTTGTACAAGTCCAGATAGGCAATGTCAACTGCTCTGCCCCCACCAAATTGGTCAGGCGTGATTTGCCCTTAGTGAAGCCATGCTGGCTGTCGCCAACCATCCCATGGCCAAACCTCTTCCAGTTGCTACTTTGATACAATGATCATAAAAAAATAGTTTCTCTATCCTTTAACATTTAACCACTAATTAAAAAAAAAAAAAAGGCATGAAAAAGTGTACAGAATTGTGACCAGAAAACCTCCCCTGCCTTTTACAGTGCTTACCAGGAAAACCGGGCCTACAGTTTACTTAAGCAGATAGTACAGCTACCAGGGTGGGCAAAAGCTGCCCAGAATGGTGTTTCTGGAGCTCTCAGACAAGAGTAACCACCAGGCTCTACTGGTGGCTCCCATGAACTGCATAACTTAGAGGCCTGTGAGGTCCCAGGTAAATGTGATGTGAAAGATTTGCAACACAACAAAACAGTTATGGGATGTAGCTATGCTATGGTGGTATTGGTTGAAAAGCTATTAATTATATAGTGTTTGTGACATGTAGAGTTAAAAAATCCACTGTTACTCTTCTCTTAATTTTTCAGCCTTGAGATTGTTACGTCCTTACTGTCTCTAGTTTTGACATCCAAGTTTTCTTCGTTCCCATTCTTGCATTTATTTTCCTTTTGCTTTCCATGATCTGTTTCCTCTCCATCCTTTTTACCTTTTAAAGAAATAACCAACAACTGAGCATGAGCAATACTTTTTAAAATATCAGACAGGTGAACTCTTCTCAGTCAGATTTGCAGCCGTTAAAGTCTTTCTGCAGTCTGTGCTGTTGTGGTATTTCAGCAGAATCTGCTATTTTTTCTTTCAGAAACTTCTCACTTTGATTGCACCATGGAAGGACTTCGTTTGGCCACCAAGGATTTTAAATGTGAGGAGTAACCTGGAAGGAAGAAAACACTGTAGATTCTTGGCATGAATCTTTGGCCACCTTCTCCAAAGCCCCCCAATAGCAATCTCTCTGTCCATGTATGAAAAAGCAAAATTGAAATAACTCTGTTGTGTGCTCCAAAGGGTCACTTTCTGAAGCCCTTTGGGATTTATATCTTCTTAGTACATCCTTGAGTGTGGTACAAAGAGATTGAGATAAGAGACCAGGAAGCAGAATGTCTGTCAGCATGAGGTGTGAGCTTCAGACTCTGGTATTTAATTCAGTTGTGCCAGGATCTAAGATGTTGCCACATCAGCTGGTACGTGAACTGGTAGTGATGCCTACCTGCAGGGAAAGGTGCCTGTTATTTGTCTTACCCTACTTTTGCTTTTCATCCTGCCAGTCGTAATCACACCCCAGTCTATTTACAACCTCAGGTGGAATGTTTTCATCAGTAGCTCCTATTCTTTCACTGAGGTGCAGAACATACCACTTTTTCTCCTAAAACTAGGCTTAATGCTTCCCTTCAACTAGACTTGTTTGGGACTATAGAAATAAGGAGAAAATTTCACTATAGATATGACTCAAACACATTGGAGGTGAGATGCATATGGTTTGTGGTAGATTGATATACCTTATAAGCACTGGTAATGAGTGATTTGATATTTCTGTTAGTGGTATTGCTTTTGCCATTTTTTACTTAAATTCTTATGCTTTAAGCCTGACACAGTTGTTTCCTCTTAAAAAAAAAATAATAATTCTTTATTATTGTGGTTTTCCCCTCAAAATTAAGCACAGTGTTCATTCCTCAACGAGAACAGTAACCTTACTAATAGCAATTCTGCTGCTGAGGAAATTGTCCCAATAACATGAGTATTGATTTCCAGGGTGAGATGAGCAGCAGAAATGAATGAACCCCTGACAAAAAAATCTAAAATTTTGCTCATGGAAATGTCTGTGTAAGGCCTACACAGTATCAGGAAAGTTGGAAATACATGTGCAGAGTGAGCTAAACTAGTTAGGTGATGAATTTAACCCCATGAAAAATCATGAGTGCTAGCTGAAATAGCTGGTAAAGGAAGTGAGACAGGCAACAGAGAATGGAAGGAGGTGAAAGGACAAATGAAATTACACCTACTTAAATAATTAATCAGAAAGAGCAACTTTTGTCAAGTGAGACCTGCATAAGGCTGAAAATTACTTTGTAGTGAGAGGGAGTGACAGAAAAGACAACTATAACCTCGTGGTGAAAAAGATGAGAAAAGATCAATGAGAAGAGGAGAACAAGGAAGCTTAGGTTGTGTGTACTTGCCAAAAATAGTATTTCCAATTTCCACAGCCTCCAGGTCCAGAATACTTATCGATCTGTTCATTCACCTCCTCTTCTTCCTCTTTCACTGCACCCTTTTTGATGTGCATCTGCTGAAGAGCTGGTACCCAACTGCAATCATGCTGAAGCTCCACTGTGCTCTGATTTGCAGATGTGTCCCCACTCTCCACTTAAAGAAATCCTGCATATAAGTGTAAGCAGTTAAAGATGTTTGTAGCTCTAAATTAAGGTTGTATCATTGGCAAAATGTCCCAGCTGCACTATTTTTATGCATTTCTTATGTACTTGTGTGATTTTTACTTTCCTTGGTTGGAAATGTGCTGCCCTTCTACCAGCAGAATGTTATACAAAAAGTCACAGGGAGAACGAAGGTTATTCACGCTGGCCATAGCCACAGCTTCAGACTTACCTGATGTCCCACTGGCAGCAGGCAAGTTAGTTTGATTTCAAGAAAATGTCACTTAAGGGTTATTATTTTCTTCCTACTTCTGTTTATTGAGAAAGAAATCTGAATGCCTGTATTTTCTGCTACTGAATACTGATCTTCCAGATTGCTTAAAATAAAAGTAATTTTAAAAATCTCACAGTGTTCTTGTATGGACAAAAGGTGTTTCATTTCTTAGTAGGGTGTTGCCAGTTGAAGTTTACTTTAAATCCCCTTGGGTATCTTCAGGTTTTCAAGTTTATGTATCTTCCTTCCTACCACTATTTTTTCCCACTTGCTTCAGCTAGTATTGGTGTGCTACATCCAGGGAGCTAAGCTGCCTCCTGATCTGTGAACACTCTTTAGCACTATTTGCAAACTCCAGACCCAAAAGCTTCAGTGTTGTAGTTTGGTGGTGGTGTGTCCCCTGAGGCCACCTTTTAACCAAGCTGGGGTTGATATTGCATGTGCCTCTGAGAGGAAGAGTATGATGCCATGCCAGCTGTTACTGGGTTTACTGGAAACTATCATTTCTTTGGCTTGTGCGGTGATCAACTTACTTAAAGCAGGTCAGATTTTCTTTAGGGGAAATAAGTCTTATTAAACTCCCTATAGTTTTTCTCATGTGGTAAGGTATTTGAAAAAAGTGGAGTTGATGGAGTGAGAGTGATGCGCAGGGTCATTGATGCAGGGCAGTTGTTTGGCTGCAGCTGCTTGGAATCCTTGTCTGCTTTTGTGGTGGGGTGGACTCCATCACAGTCGGGGAGGGGAAGAGGGAAGGAAGAAAAAAAACCCCATCTGTATCTGGTGTCCTGAAGATAGCTCCACTCCTTGGAAGAGCTTTGGTGGTTCCCTTTCTGGTATGACCAATACGCATGGGCAGCACAGGTGACTGAATGCTTTCAGCACTGGCTCGTGTTCTCCCACTTTTGAGAATTTAGGAGTTAATCTTGATTTTTAAGTTATGAAAGATGGTCTCTTCGGCTGATGTTCCGGGTAGAAGGCCAATGCCATAACTGCACGGGTTCGCGGTATGAGCAGCCAATGCCCTTTCTTTCCTGCATACTTCTCCTTAAGACAGCTTTCGTTTTCACAGGGGGAAGGTCTCTGGAGCCTGGGACAGATACCAGGTCTCCCTCCCCAGAGGGACGCGGGTTTCCCTCACCGCCCCGTCAGTGGACGACACAAGCCGCGGCGGGGGCCGGGGGAATGATCCCTGGGGCCGGGCTCCGGAGCGGCTGCCCGGGCTCCCTCCTTCTCCCCGCCGCTGCGGGCCGGGCCGAGCCGGGCCCTGTTGCTCCCGCCCCGCTCTATGCCGGGGCCGGGGATGGATGAGCGGCTGCTGCAGGCCCTGGGGGCGCTCAGCCTGCAGCCCCGGCGGCGCCGGTTCGCGGGGCGGCTGGTGCTGCTGCGGGGGCTGCCGGGCTCCGGGAAGAGCACCCTGGCCAGGTAAGGCGGTGGCTCCAGAGCCCTTCGCCTTTCTCTTTCTCCTCCTCCTTCGGCTCCTATCGCGGCTCTGCCCCCGCTGGGCCCCTCTGCAGAGTCAGTGTGACAGGAGCGGCGCCGCGGGGACCCCCGGTGCGGTGCCCGGGGGAGAGCGGGAGCCGCCGCCATAAACCACTCGAAGGCGGGTGAGGCACCGGTTCAGAGCTGGTTCTGGCGAAGGGGTAGGTGGGAGCCTCGCAGGATCCCCGACGAGTGAGCACAGACGTTTGGAAACGTCCTCTGCCTTCAGGAGCCGCTCAGAGCCTTTCTGCTCCAGCTGCCTGTAACCGCTTTGGGGATGTGCTGCCTCTAGAACTGTGGATGTTGTTGTTCGGAGTGAGCAGTACCAGAAGGGATGTTTGTATTAAGATGGACTAATCACCCACTCCAGGGTAGCAGTTTCTTCTCTAAGAAGTGCCAGTCTAGTCCCTTTTTGGTGGTGGTGGGTTTTATTTGTTTGCTTGTTTTTGTTTTGTTTTGGAGTTTTTCCGTGGTTAATCGCAAACACAGTAAAGCACTTCCTCTCTGACTGTGGAAACTGACAATTCTGACTTGTGTTTCCATGGAGTCCGGCGTTCCTGGTCAGAGCTGTAGGGTGTATAAAGTGGGCACTGGTCCACTCCCCAATAGCTCCAAGACTGATTAAATATAAGTGGAAAACCCCAAAGAGGTGTGCTGGGAGATGGCACCGCAATGGGCATGATGCAGCATACCCACAATCTGGTGTCACAAGATCTCACAGTCCAGTACCGCACGGCTTCTGGTGCCACTCACCTACTCTCCCATCAAAAGAGGAACACTCGCTGTCTTCTTCTTCTGCTTGGGTGAGGAACACACACTGTGATCATGGGCTGCCAAAGTAAGGGCTCCACTGTGGAAGGTGTGTAATACACTGGGTTAATGTATAGTTTCCCCTTGTCAGTACAGTCCTTCCTGTCACATTGTGCATTCTGCCTCACAGGACTTGGGCAAGGCCAAGTTCTTTAATGGACAGCCAAATGCAGTGTTTTTACTGGCACCCAAATGTGTTCTCCCAAAAGAGGTTGTGTAAGCGCAGGCCCTTCTCCTTCAGAGAGGGCTGGGTCTTTTCTTAGTACAGAGCATAATGGTTTGAGGCCATATTCTCAGGCTGTGCAAATAACTGACTCACCTATGTGCTTTTCGGTTACAAGACAAGATTAATTATTAATGACAGATTTACAAACCAGTTGTAAGTATTGTTTTAGTCCCTTGCGAAATGAACGTTTGAGGAACTTACTGTTTCTAGCCGCTCTTAATGGTATCATTGCATTTAGCTGCTCAGCAGTCCACAGACCAAAGGGCAGCTGTAAAAATGGCATTTATTACCTCTCCATTAACTCTGCCCAGATTATGGAAAGACTGTGCTACCAGAATTCTGAGATGCGCTATTCCCACCTCGTGTACTTTTTGGTGCTGGTAAACACAGTGTGCTGAGCAGCGTGACGTCTGCAGAAAACTACTGCAGCAAAGCGCAGCGCACGATCCTGCCAGAGGAGGAGGAAGGTGGCTATTTATTTGCAAAAGCAAACAAAAAGGTTGTCCAGAGAAGTTGTCCCATCCCTGACAGTGTTGGATGGGGCATTGGAGGAAGGTGTCTTTGCCCATGGCAGCGGGTTGGAATTAGATGACCTCTAAGATCCCTTCCAACCCTAATGATTCTATGATTCTGTGACTTCAGCTCTGCAGCACCAGGCAACACAATGTAAACATTAACAGGTGATTCTCCTGAATGTATTTACCAAGTGTGACAGGCAGCCTGATCCCATGAAAAGTATGGTCACTACTCTACCCACTGTAGGTGAGACACCCAGGCATGTGGGTGCTTTGCCAGCAGAGCTGTTGTCAGAGCAGAGCAAAGTCTTCACCAAGCTGTTGTTGAAACACAACACGGTTTTAGTGCTAGTGCTGGGCATGTGCTCCAGATCTCACAGTTCTCATTTTCTGCTGAAAATAAAGGCTTTCAAATGTCACAGAAATGCTTTACACTGGGAAAAGTGACCAGAGCAGTGGTTGCACGTAATGTCAGTACCTACATATTTTGATCTCAATTACATTGGAAGTAGACTGCGAATTTACTGGCTCAGAGATCTAGCGGTTGCTAACACAAAATGGTATTAATCACTCAGCAGATGGTAGAAGTTACAGTGGAGGCGGAACAAAATCAGCAGCTGACCTTTATTTGGTTAAATGTGAAGTGCAATCCTAGTGAAGAGCTGCTGCTGGCAGGCAGATTAGGGTAAAACTGGCAAGTAAATGGTTGAGGCAGGGATGGAACTGAGCCTTTTCTGTCTGCGTCTGTTTTTCACTGATAACCTAAAGGCACTTTTTCCCTTGCTGTCGCTCAATTAGATAAGACATTGAGAAATAGTTGCTTTGCAGCTTATGGGGATGGAAAAGAAGAAGTTTATCAGGGAAGCTGAAATGAGTCCCAGGACTGGAGACCACGTGTGGTATGAGATAGTAGGGCAGCAGCATTCATGTCTAAGACCTACAGGGTTCCTCAGCTGACCTTACTTTCTTTTCCAGAGATGTTTTGGGCCTTAGGAAGACAGTGAGTAGTGAGATTATGCTGTGTGCTCTCCCTGATTTCATCCCATAACATTGCTGGTTTTTTCACTGAAGAATCTGGACACAGATCTGGGCCACACAAAAATGGGGGCACGATTTTGTACTAAGGTCTTTTCTTATGCCCTCTAAGGACTGGCAGAGGAATGCTTCTTATTTAAACCAGCACATGAGCCAGCACTTCCACCTCCTAAAGCCAGCCACAGTCCATGAGGCAGCTGGTCAGCTTACAGCAGGACACGCATCTGCCCTCCACGGGTATCCCAGGGCTGAACGAGCATCGCTGTGGGGTGCACACTGGTGTGAAGAGAAGAGGGTTTGCCCTGCTATTGTATTTGGGGCTGCCAATCCAGGCAGCTCAGACTTGTTTATAAAACCTGCTTAAATGCTGAAAATAAATAAAAACTACTCAACTCTACAAGAGGAGAATTAAGTAAAACAGAGACAAGTGAAAAGCAGAAAAAACCATAAAGTTGCAACAAATACTAAGAAATATTAACTAATCACTCAGGTACATGTTTGCAAATTTTAAAAAAAGAATAAAGTGCTTTGTTGCAAAAAAACCCAAACCCCAAAACTCCAAACTAAACCCAAAAATCCCAGCCAGCCAGAGCAGTGGCAATATGCAACACCTTAACTAAATGACAGATCATTCCCCCGGTTATCCTCAGAAATCTCTCTACAGCAAAATTCTTATTGTCAAATTGCCTTTGAGATCAACTTCCAGGGGATTAGCAGGTTTGGTTTGGGTTTTTTTGTGTTTACAATCATACCTTCTCAGATAACTTGTGAATGCTCCATCCCTGGCAGTGCTCAAGTCCAGGCTGGACAGAGCCTTGGGTGACATGGTTTAGTGTGAGGTGTCCCTGCCCATGGCAGGGGGTTGGAACTTGATGATCTCAAGGTCCTTTCCAACCCAAACTATTCTGTGATTCTATGTTTCTAACTCAGAAAGAAAGCTGAATATATTATGTGACTGAAGACTTGCATGTTATGAGTCTGGTGTAGATTTCTCTGCTGAATTAAAGAAATCAGGGCCACACCTTTAAGCTCCGTTCTTTTCCTTCTACGTGTCTACTTACTGATGACATTACTGTCAGATCCTTTAAACTGGGATTTTACAAATGAATCACTATCTGCAGAGCATTCATAAAGCGTGAGTTAATGATGGGCTCTGTGAAAGCTGTGCGTTAGCCTATACTAATCCTTCTTTCATCTTGGTTTTTTGTTTCAGACAACTGAAACGTGACTATCCCGGTGCTGTAGTTCTTAGTACTGATGACTTCTTTATTGAAAACGGTGTATATGTGTTTGAGCCTGACTTCCTAGAGGATGCACACAAATGGAACCAAAAGAGAGGTGACTGAACTAGATCCAGGGGTTTTAGAGAGCAGCTCTGTTTTTCAGTCTGTCTTTAAAGTTAGCCCCCAAAATAAAATATCTGGAAGTGGTGTCATGCTGCAGTTCATGGGTACTGATTAGGAAAATACATTTACCACTTCTGAGTTTATTTCTTCTGGCTTATAAATGATAAAATTGTTGGTGATTGATAGATGTTATTTTAATAGGTAAACCAGTGACTATTAGGTACCAGCAGCTGGTCTGCAGATAACTAGCCCAGCAGCGGCTCATTACAGCTCTATGCACCACAGCCGTGGGGCTCTAACTTCTTAGATGTCTGTCCTGACTTGGAAGGGGGTGTTGCAGGGGGGCAATTAGTGATAGCCAGGAGGGAAACTTGCAAACCCAATTATAAGTTTGAGAATGAAACAACCCAGGCCTCTACTTCAGTGAGAAAAATGTAATGTGCTTTTGAGGCTGTGGTCTAAACTCATTTCTAGCAATGGCAAACATAGTTTCAGATCTTGTAGCAAGGATCTTTAGCAAATGACAGACATTTTTAACTGTTTTAAACATACAGTGCTACAATACTGCTAAGTATGTTTTATGAGAGCTTCAGCTTGTACCACTGAGCAGAGCCAGTGGCTGCAGCACCTCCTCCAGGAGAGCAGCTGTGGGGCACAACCACTGCTCCCATTTGGGTGGCAGCTGCATCAAATGGGGGGGAAACAAGGGTACTAGTGGCGGGCAAAGAAAGGATGCTGTGGTAGTGAGACCTGGCTTAGCCTGTTAACACATTGTAGCTTTACTTAATGTGTTACATTACAGCACGCAAAGCAATGAAGAATGGGAAAAGCCCGGTTATTATTGATAATACCAACATCCATGCTTGGGAAATGAAGCCGTATGTGATGATGGTAGGGAAAGCTCTGATTTACTGCTTTTATATGCTCAGCTATGACATTCGTGATGTGATCTGACTGAAATGGTTCTTAACATGGCTAAGAACAATTACTTCCATTTTCCCTTATTTCTCTGATTATAGTTAAGGATTGATACTGTGATGAAATAGGGGAAGAAGTGCCAGCATAGCTGTTTTATCTAGTCCACTATATAGCTCAGTGAAGGCAAAGTTACTTGAAAAGATCAACAGTCTTTCAAACTTGCCCTCTTCTTGGCAATCAGGATGTCATCTCCTTCCTCAGCAGTGACATGAATTAACCAGTTCCCAACCTATCTATCTGTTGACAAATATAGCAAGATATGACTTACTTACAATTTTAGTTTATGACTTGTAAAACATACACCATAAAGAGCCCCTGAAGATGCATTGATATCTCTTGTCAGCAGTTCTGGCAGAGATGGCAATAGTTTAGTGCAGTTTTATGATGTAGCCTGTCTGCTCGCACTTCTATTCTTGGGTTATGATCTTGTCAGTTAAGAAGTTTGTGTCTAAGCGTTGCTTATATAGGAGCACAAAAGAGGCAGCAATTTCTAGTGGTGCTGGAGAGCCTGGGCGTGTTCCCCCAGCAGCAGTTGTGAGTGCTTGTGGGTGACTCAGAAGCACCTGAGAGCACAGTATAAAAAGGTAAACAGTATAAAAGGGCAAAGTATAAAAAGTGAACAGATTTCCCTGACACCTTTCTGACAAATCAAGACAAAAGTAATCAAACCCTGTATTAAACACATATACATATATTTGTGTGTGTGTACATACATATAAAGCAACATGCTATGTCGCTGTACCTTGAAAACTCTGCAGCTGGAAATAGCACATCTGATAAATGCTGACCTCACACTCTAGAAGCTCCAGCCTGCATGGCCAACCTGCAGCTCTTGAACCATTGGTGGCCTCCAAAATGTTCAAGTGATAGGATGCCATTGCTCTGGGGACAGGGACTGGAGAAAGGCTGAGGCAAGTTTTCCCAGGAGACCCAAACCCTTTGATTGGAAGAAAACAAACTAGCTGGGCCTCAGGGCAGCACCTTGGTGGGAGTCACGATTATCTTCCTGTTTCCGGCTCCTGGTACATATGATACATCTCTTAGACAAAATCTCTGGGTGTCTGGAAGATCGGCTATTCCTGAGCTTGGCAGCCATGCATCTAAAACTTCTGTGTCCTTATTTAGGCACGTGAAAACGGGTACGAAGTTGTGTTCCAAGAACCAGATACACCCTGGAAGTTCAATGTTCAAGAACTGACAAGGTACATCTCTTTGATATAACAGACAGCTTCTCATTTTATTTATGCGGTCTGAGAAATGTCAGCCCTCTTCCTCTTCATGTACGCTAAAAAGTAACTTAGCAAATGACAACAGAAGGGTTGTTGTGGAAAATACCTATTACTCAGTACCTGGCCTGTAGTGAACTCAGCCTTGAAAAAGCTTGACCGTGAAATGAGCCAGGCAGTAGAAAAAGCAACCCCCCTGAAGAGTGTATTTATACTGCAAGCTTCTTGGGGCAGGAACCCTAGTGCAGCACTCTCTCTTGGGGCACAAAAAGATGTCCAAGCACTACAGACAATACTCAGGCTTCTGTTCTTAAAATATCTAACCATAACAAACATGGCCTTGCTGTAACATTGTGTACAATGCTTAAGTGTGGGCAATAAATGGAACTCTAGAGGATCTTCATAAAGATCTTAACAAGCACACACAGAAGGGATACAATGAATGTACCAGTGCTGCGTGATGTGGTAGGATACAGAGGGAGCCAAATATGACTCTAACTATGTTTTGCTAGTGGCCGCAGGGTTAATGGTTACACCACTGAGAAAAAAATCCATGCAGGCTAATTTCCTAGCCTTAAACCAACCTGACATAAAGTACATTACAGTGAATGAATAGTGCACTCCCATCTACTAGATCCAGAAGCTAATACATGTTAATTTATCATTGCAAGAAAACAGGGCATGGGTACTTCATCTCAAACTATTTACTCATTTTGTACCAGCTAGGAACTCAAGTCAAAAATTAGTGCTGCTCCTTTTTGTGTGTGACAAATGGCAGAGGGTGGTGGCCGTGCACAGTGCTTGTGGCTTCAGGGTAAGGCAGGATACTGCAGGTGGCAGCAGATGGCTTGGGGCTGAAGACAGGTGAAGGCACTTAAGCCTTAGCATTCAACTGCAAGTGTCAGTTCTTGCTTCACCAGCACCAGCTGGGAGCATTTGGGAGGCATTGCTGCAGAAGCAGATTTTGTTAGTAATCACTTATTACAGGTGGAGCTACTTGGTAGCTTGTACTTTATTAACCATATGAAGCAAGTTGGCTTTTTACAGCAGCACTGCAATGCTAATCCAGATATTCTCAGTCTGGAGCAGCTCTTTTGCGAATGATTCAAGGACAGCTGATGGTGGGTTCCTCTGTGGTCCCACACTGCATCCTCACCAACAATACAGTTTGTGCTGGTTACTGGGCGCAGGTGGCATGGATGAGGGCACTGTCTGCTGCAGGGCCTCAATTGCAAATTGTGCCTTATAGAGCTAAATGGCGAAACTGAAGATATTCTGAGTTTGCAAATTCATAGACAAGCAGAAATTCCTAGTGGTCTTTGGAAAAAAACAATTGTTACTTATGTGTTGAGAGAGCGCAGCTGTTTCTGGTCTATCCAGAAAGCCCTCCATGTTTGAGCTCCCTCTCAAACATGTCATTTACCCTGGAGCCTGAACCACATCAGATATGACTTTAACCCACCTGTGCACAGACAAAGCAACAACATTATTTTGACCTCTATACATGGTGATTTTAAGTCAGTGCTTGGGCTATTTTTACAGCCCTTGCCTGCATTTCTCCAGATGTACAAAAGCTTACCCTGGGGCTACCAAGCCATTAGCACTAAACCCCAGCAAAACTATATACACACTGTATATAGTATATGCACTATATAATACAGAGGTCTTCTACATGGCATTCTCATTTCAAAGCATTTGTCTAACTTCTTATGCCCTGGCTACCCACAAAAATACTTGTGTTACCTTTTTCAGTTGTGACATAATATTTTTAAGAAGTATGTGGAAGAATACAACAGTTTGGGAAAATAGGGCCAGAAACAGACCAGCGGAGATGTAAACCATTAGTCTGAATGTGTTGCGAACTGCAGCAAGCTTCAGATAACCTCTAACACACAGGCAGCTAAATACTTGTATCTTCTGTTAATGTTGACTCTACAGAAGAAATACTCATCATGTCCCTCGACAAAAGATACAACAGATGAAGGAACAATATGAGCACAATGTTACATTCCACAGCGTTCTTCAGTCCGAAAAACCACGCCGAGATGAGAGAAGGTCCCATGGACCAAATGCAGCTTGCAGCATGGGTGCCCATTCCTGCCCCAGTCCAGCCCACTCAGACAGGAGGCCTCATGTGGCACACACAAGCAATATGCCTTTTAACCAAAGAGGTGGATTCCCCGGCGGGTTTTAATTATCAGGGTACAGAAGTCTCTAGTTGTACATCTTTTTTCTAAACTGTTTTTTATTCTTGTATTTTTCTACTATATTTCTAAATTACATTTATTTCTTGGAAATATTTTAATGCCTCTGGATTATGATCTCACAGCTCTGCATGACCAATCTAAGAACAGTATCTCCAGCACAAACTGTACTCCTTCTCATCCCACTTCCATGAAAATCCATCCAAGCTTACAGTGACAGTAGCTGTAGCACATGGGTTTGGTTTGGTTTTGGTTTCCTGCATCACTCTCTGTCCCTAATAGATAGCAACAAATATTCCTAAATTAATTGTTTCTTTCTTACAGGACATGTGGCCAATTCTTTCTCCATGCAGTTGTCATTTCTTGCCATTTTAATACTTTCTGTCTGGCTGTATAACCTTTTGTATCTTCCCACTCCATCTTGCCTAAAGCATCAATGCAACTTTAAGAGATGCAAAGTGAATGGTGGAAGAGGCAGTTCTAACAGATTTTAGCAAGATTTGACACTGTTCCTGATTCCCATCTCTGCTGTTTGGATACATGCTGGTGTTTCTTACCTCAGCTCTAGTACAGCCGAATAGCTCTACCAGCCTGGAGGTGAAACTTTTAACACACCAAATGGAGCCCTTTATCTTGCCATAGGAGTTTACCTGGTCCTGAGACAAGTCCATATAGAGAGGCTTCTAAAAGGAAACATTAGTATTAGGCCAGTGCTTGTTAGCTTCTAAGTAGGAACAGGGCTACAGGAGCAGATCCAGGGCTACAGGAGCAGATCCAGGGCTACAGGAGCAGATCCAAATAGTTGAAGCACAAGTCCAGCAAATACCCAAACTAACCCAGAAGTACAAAGTAATTACTTAACAAAGGGGAAATAATGTTCTTTTAAGGGAAGAAATCAATTCTTCCTTCTGCTGAGTGCTGAGAAGTCACTGACTAATGGATGGGTGAGAAGCTATTCTGCATGCAATTTTATCCATAGTTAATTCTGCTGATTATGCCCTCACATCAAGAAGCCTCATGAAACATTTTTGAAACAGCATTTGTGATAGCAAATTATTTTTCAAGTGTGTGTGGATTTTTAGGCAGTGCTTATAGAACAGGGCAGCAGCGAGTTATTTTGCAGTAGGAAATGAAGACAGCTCAGTGGCTGTTAAGAAATATAGGCAGAGCTGCTATACATCTAGCAATTCAGCAAAGAAGCATGAAGGTATAAAGAAATCTACTGTTTCAGAGCAAAAGCCAAGCTCTCTTCAGGACAGACTAGATGCATGAGATGAATTGCATTTTCTACTCAAGCTGTATTTAAAGAAGTATTATTATCACTGTAAATAATTGTGACCTAGGGGTCTAGGGAACCTGGCTCTGCGATGTTGGCACAAAGGTTTACAGAACTATCAGCAAGCTTGTGCCAGTTCTCCAGTCCTGCTACAATGTCTCGGCACTTGAGCCAAGTAAGTGGCACAGGACCCCTGAAAGGTTGTTGAGTAGGAGCTGGTGGTGGTCCTGGTTCTGAAACATCCTCCCTCCTTTGACTTGTGCGTGATGGGAAGCAGCATGCAAAGAGCAGTCTGACAACAAACTAAAACATGGAGTTGGCAGCCAGTCTAGCAGGACTGTTTCTCTCTCCAGTGGAGAAACTCGTTTTGAGAAGTTTAAATTAATGAGAACAACGTAATGAATTCAAGTACTGACTCACTCCCAGCAGAAGTGACGAAATCAAACATCTGATTATCTTTCATGATACAGTGGCCTCGAGTGCTTCTTTAAGGAGTAGCTCCTTGGAAACGCTGACCAAGGATCTATCATTAATAACTTTGTACGGCATTTTGCTATGAATCAAATAATAGCTGTCCTCTAAGCCTATTTTAGCACTATATGGAAAGTTTCAAGGGAAAAGTACAAGAACTGTCACCATTACAGAGCTGTATTTCAGAATTAAAGTGTAATGTTTGGTAAAAATAAACCTAAGAAAATTGTTTTGCCCTGTGCCACTTCTGACAGCCAAAGAACTATTGTAACAAAACTGATTGCTTTAGACTGAAACAAAGATCCTGCTGTAATTTAAGAATACATCAGAATCAAAGCAATGGCTTCAAAAATGTCATCAGACCTTCAGCCACACTGATGCTATTGAACAATACATGTTTGTGTGAGAAATGTATATTTACTCAACTCCAAATTATTTTGCAGATGAAATGTCATTGTTTTTATAATACAGCTTTATTAAATACAATCAGGATTTAAGGTACAAAGTGTAAAAATAAACTGAATTTGAAATATATACAATACTGTACATGTGCGTTTAGTAGCATTTTCAGGGGTTTTATCTTTGTTACATTCCGTGGGCTGGTAACAAGTCATCAGGTTCCTCTGTGTCCTTCTGAAGAGCCTCAGCTACTTCAGAACTGCTTTTTGATGAGTTATTTGTTTGCCTAGCACACCTGTAATTTTTTTTGGGTAAAAGCCTGTCAGATAAATTAGTACCTATTGCATTGCTGTTTTCACTTACATACTCAATCTTCTTTTCTTCTGGTAAATTATTCATGAGTGCTTGTGTATTAATCATTGCAAGTTCTTCATCAGCAACCAGATCGTTCTCAAGAAGATGGACAGTTTCTCTCAATTTTCTACTGGGGGTGACATGACCAATATTCTGATTTGTTTCTTTTGATGAATTGCTATGCTGTAAACCCAAACTTCGTGGTGGCTGAAATGCTTTTTTTAAAGATGGAGAAATTACTGAATACATTGGTGTCAGTGGTGGAGGGGCAGGTATGCAACTGAGGAAGTCCATGGCTTTTCTCTTCTTGCTGTTTTTGGGATGGTCATCATTAATTGTAGCAGGTGAAGGTGTTTTTGCTGACCCTCGTGTGACAAATTTCATATTTGGTGTGCTAGTTGACAGAGGGCTTGGATGCTTTATTTCCCTTTTAGAAGAGATCTAGTTAAAAAGAAATAAGTTTTATGTTGAATAGAATGTCCTATTTCATTAGCTTCCTCAATTACTTCCACAAAACCGCATTTTTGTACCAGGTTTTCCTCTCTGTGTCACCACTCATGTCAAACTTAACTTTAGTTTGATACCTTCTGATGGTACCTAATACTATTTTTCAAGTACTGATGTTTGATAAATCACTGTTTACAAGTACATTAAGACAGCTCATTTACATTCTGTTTCTGAGATCTAAGCTAAATGTATGGGAATTTTTCACTGCCAGGTGGTAGGAAATCAAAGCACTCATAAAAAAATGAGTTAAGTAAGTTTTCTACAGCATTGGATATACCCTCAACCGGTTGTTAAGTAGGGAAAAACAAGGAAAAAAAATTGAAGAAAGAAAGGGATAGAATTTAGACCCAAAACCTTGAAGATAACAATACAGGACAGACACTGAACAACAAATCATTCAAACATATGCTTGAGAACCTTTAACATCTCATTTAATTCTGTTAACATATTTAATAAACAGATATACACAAAACCTTTATAATAAGGTATTAGCACTCCCTCTGAATTGGAGAGGAATACCTTATGAGCTTAAATTTAGTCCATAGGAATTGGTACCACACTGGGGTGTTTCCACCCTCCTCACAACCAGTGGCAAGAAAGATTTTTGTTCTGACTGCACTGAGTACTCACATCATGAATAACTTGTCACCAGCAGCCGTCATGGGAAACTCTAGTACTATTTAACTCAATCTTTGTCAAGACTGGCATAAAATGTAAATATTTACTAGGTGATACCTCTCCCCTTTTAAATTGTAGAAATAGTGAACAGTATCTAGGAAAAGGTATGACCAGGAGGTAAATTCTCCTAAGCAAAGATAGGAACTGCAGAATGCTATGAAAAAAAAAAAGTAAAGATCAAGATTTTTCCCTCCTGTGGCATCCCTGTCAGATAATCTTCACAGTGGGACCAAGGAAGCGATAAACCTTCTATAGCGAAAGAATGACTCATTTTACTCATAAAAAATTCAGAATATTTAAAGTGTGATGTGAAAACACAGGCCACAGGGGATGATTTTCATGTACCACTTGGAGGAAGAATAACCTACAGTCCCCTCTGGGGCATAATAAGCACAGAGAAAGCTAATTATCTTGCATTGCCCTGAAGAGAATGTATGGAGCAGACTGAGAAGTGAGACCATTCCCCACAGCTATCAGCATAAAACTTGTAAAACTTTATATTCTTACTGTATGTAGTGTCTGTATAAACACAGTATTAATTACCAGAAGCTTACCAAACCTTTATCCTCTGCATAAAGACCTGAGTTGCAGAAAGGAGAGGGGCATTCCAAGCCACATCTTTTAGTTAAACTGGGTGTAAGCAAGAGATTTCTTTGTAGCAGATTCATTAATTTACTTTCTGCATCAGAGCAAAAGGAGGCCACATTCTATAAAGGAGAAAACAGTTTACAATGCAGAATAGTTGCTTTTCAAATTGTGTAAGTACTGTATGCTCATAAAGTACTCAGGACTTTGTCTTCTCATCATAATCCCACTAAAAGTTTATTTTATATCAAACCAACAACTTTTAAGACTGCTGCACTTTCTCTGGAGGGAAGTATCATAGCCTCCATTTATTGTTAACAGGAAAAATATCCTTTTGTATTTAAACTTATTTTTCAAGAAGTGGGAATGCATGACCAGGACATGCTATTTAGCACAGCTAGAAAATTGAAATAATAAATTAAATCAACAATTCAATACTGAATATATTCAGAGAGCAAGACAGTGAATTCCAACTTTAAAAAGGCTAGAGCCAAACTGCCCACAACAGATTCCCTGTTGACAGGTATAATATTTTTTGCTAGCCAGAGAAGATTCTGTGGCACATGCTAAAGACAGCGTAGGTTAAGCTGAATTAAAAAACCAACCAAATTAAAACAAAACCAAAAGACATTCAGTAGGTGATACGTTGAGTTAGGAATGTGCAGGAAAAGTGCATTAACATCCTACTCTTATCTCCCAGCATCAAATTCCCACCTTCAAAACCAACATTAAGTGCAATACTTGTTTTAAAGATTTCTTAGTGCTAATGGAATTTTTGGTGAAAAATGTAACACAGCATTACCTCTATTGTACTTCTCAGTCCATTAACCTTCTCTAGAAGATAGCTTTCCTTTGGACTTCTTGAGAATACAGAAAGATCTCCAGCCAACAGCATAGGAATTTCTGATCTGAATTCTGACTGCCACTGAAGGTTGCTTGCAGAAATGAATGCACAGCGGACAACTATATCTTCAATAGCAAAGTGTCTGAGATCTGTCCAGATCTTTACTGCCACTAAATTATAGTTTTCATCAGACAAGTACACCATAGTACTGAAACCTTAAAGCAAGAAAAAAGTCTGAATTAAATCTTTAAATCTGCAAGTAAAGGTTGATTACTGCTATTTGTAACTGCAAAAAAGTCACACACATCTTGAAAGAGAATTGATCAATGTAATATGACAGCCTATTCGCATGGTAACAGATGTTTCTTGCTTCATTCTTACTCTACACTCTCTCCATATCAATTACAGAAAACAACTCAAAGTCTGTGTTCCAGTGTTTAAAAACCAATATTCCTATTGTGCTTTTCTTTTCCATTTGGAAGAGTATAGAAGAGTATGCACCTGTCCCTACCCATGAGCTCCAGTGCCTGCATTCCAAGACACTTCACACAAAAGAAAGAGCTCACATGCAGGACACTTTCTGCAGATGCTGAACACAGATGTGAGAACTTACACCCACCATTTATGGAATGAAAAAAAAAAAAAAAGCCTCTCTTGAGCTTAGATCCTCCCTTACTAAATTCTTCCTGAGCTAACAAGTGAGGACAGTTTTTCTTTGGGAAAACAGAATTACCGACCAGCATATAGCAGTGATGAGCTGTATTAGCAGGTTTTCACAGGCCTGAGACGCAGGTACAACACCAAGATCATTTTGACTTTTGAAATAAAAAATTTACTACTTATTCAATGGGAGGACATGAATGTGGTCCAAAACATACCTGTTCCGCTAATAGAAATGACAACTCCGACTAAGTCAACCTCAGCACATGGTGGCTGAAAAGAAGGATCTGACAAACTGGTGAAGTTTAGAGCCTGCCTTGGAAAGAAAATTTGAGCCAGCATCTGCTGTGATACCTGAAGAAACACAACATTTTAAAGTATTTACACAAGACACTTTATAAGACTGATACGTTTTACTGATACATCCTTATGCACTAAACCACTTACTGACAGTTGTAGATACTGAGTTTTCTTTGTTGCTGTTAACTGTATACTAGTTGAGTCTGATCTTGCTTTGGACTGTGATGTTGACAGATTGTAGATTCTGTACCGACTGCCTTCCTTTAGCAACGAATAAACATCTAGCAGTGGACGCCAGATACTCAGTATCACCCCTGATAATATCAGATTAAGATATATTAGCTACTCGATGATTTGAAAGCTTTTAATCAAAATAAATCCACAACACTCCTTCCCACCTAAAAGCCATAAACCAAAACCCAAATAAAACTGTTGTGCGTTGTTTTAACACACATGCTAGAACTCTTCAAATCTACCTATGTTGGCCAGTTACCATGTTTAGATAAAAGTTATTTATAATTTTCCAAGTACTAACCATTATGTTTTTCTTGCTTTCTGTAGTCTGCCACACATAACTTCCATATAGTAGACACATCTCTTTTGGAACAGCCATTTTCTTCATGTGCTGCTGACTCTAAAGCCTTCTTGAATTCTTCCTGTATCTGAGTTTGCTTTTTATCACTCATTAACTGCCTGTAAGCATTCAAAGCTTTTAGCTGGTCTTCACTGAGATATCCCTATAACCAAGAGAAAAATATATTTAGTATCTTTTATTAATTAAAAAAATCCTGTCAAGATTTTTAGATAGCCTCTGTTTGTCTGTTACAAGCAATTTACTGTTCAATGGATACACTACTAGGATTTGACATAAGGTACGTTAACATAACAGGAGGCACCAGTCTTGTCTGCTCCTCAGCTGGTGCTCTGCTGCTGAAGTATTACATAACACACTGCTCGTATGTGACAGTGAGTGAGAAGCCTGCTTAAGAGCACATAACTAAGGTGAATATTTAATATAACTGACATGCTTCTCTGTTTCATAAGAAAGAAGAAATAATAGAAAAATGTCAGGAGAAAAGAAGAGCTGCACCTCTCAGTAGGCTGCTATCTCTCAGCTAATACACTGACCTACACTAAAATGCATCAGGAGCGTTACCTTTCTGACCAAGTCTTCAAGATCCAGATGCCTTTACATGCAGCACCACAGACTTGCTTAACATTGTATCAGATAAAGTCACAGATCATATGGCTTTATGACAGTCAAGGATCCTGACTTGTAAAAGACAAGGTACGCATTTCATTTTTACCAGCTGGCAGGGACTAATCACCTGCACCTTCATTAACAAAGGCATAAGCACTTAAAAGTTGTGATTGAGCTGGTACAGGGAATGAGGAGAACAATGACAATACAATCAAATACTTCAGTGAGCAGCATGTAAGAATATGCATGTGAAAGTCCAGACTTAGGAGATGCATTTAGTTTTCATATTTCGAAGACAAAGAAATAAAACTACAAGTAACTAACTTTTAATTGTGCTATATCCTGGATTTTTATGTCAAGAGAAAATAGCATTCTGTTTTGTAATCCAATATATTATTAATCTGTTTCAATTCATTTTTTTTTTAATCTTAATTTATTTAGCACTAGGCATGCTGTAGAAAATCTCAAAAGGCAGCAAAGATAAACAGTAATTTAATGGTTGATTTTAGCTGTTAGGTATGAAATTGTAAATTATGCCACTAGCATTTCCAAATTAGCCCAGTAGGATCTACAGTTACCTCCATATAACCAGGATCAGATGCATTCTGAACTGCTTCATAAAGTTCTGCACCATCCTGCAAATTACGGATTTGCTGTCTTGTGACTACACGTGATCTCAGTGTTCTGCTAGTTCTCTCTGTTGAAAAAGCACCATTATGTTGCATGCAACCAATACACTTTGAAAGTGAAAGAAGAAATAATTATGTAAGAAGCATGGTAGTATTTAGGTCTTGCCAGAATACAAATACAAACCACTTCTATACAGGAAATGATATATGTGTGTATATACACTCAGAAAATGCAAACAGAAAAAAAAAAATCTCATTCATTTAAATACAACATAGATCAGAATATTTATACAAACGTTGAAGAAGCCAGTATCAGCGCACTGAGGCGGTAGACTTGCTGGGCTGCGATGAAATGTCATCAATAGTTGACCATATTTTCTGTATGTCTGTCACTTCCTGTTCCTCTCATACAGCAGAAAAGCCTCAAAGATACCAAGATCAAGCACTGTTACTTATGAGGGACTCTATGCTGAGAAAGCAGTTAGAGAACTTCTTGGCGTTACAGATCAGCATAAGAAAGACTTATGGAAAGTGGGAGGCTATCTGGGTTGTAGATATGACCATATGAAACTTGAACTGCACAGGTTACTGATAGTGATGGAATCCTATCTGTTTCTGGATAAAAAACCAACAACAAACCAAATCAACAACAACAAAAAAAAATTAACACCCCACCTACAGAACTCCATTGAACCAAAACCAATAAAAACTCCTCCCAAAACCACAGAGTATCAAAACAGTTGGAATCCATAATCAGTGTGGCAAGAATCCTAATACCCTTCCTTCCTCATTCCAGTTTAGCTGAGTCAAACCTAAGAGGAAGCAAACACTTTCTGCTCCAGCAGTGAGCTTCATGAAGCTGCAGCAATCAGCAGCCAAGTTGCAGCACTTACAGCAACAGCGGACCTGAAACTACTGCTAGAAATCACTGGCACAGAGTCATCCTGTTACAGAATCAGGAAAATAGCTGAAGTTGGAAGGGATCTCTGGAGCCCATCTTGGTCAACCCTCCTGCTCAAGTAGGGTCACATACAACACAGTGCCCAAGACCATGTCCAGTGAACTTTTGTGTATCTCCAAGAATGGAGATTTCACAGCCTCTGTAGGAAATGCTGCTGGTAACCCTACAGTGAAAAAGGGCTTCCTGATGTCCAGAGGGAACCTCCTGTTTCAGTTTGCGCCCATTGCCTCTGGTCCTGCTGGTAGGCAACACTGGGAAAGCCTGGCTCCATCTTCGGCACCTTCCCTTCAGGCATTTATGTCACAGATCAGATGCCCCTGAGCCTTCTCTTCTTGAGGCTGAACAGGAGCATCTCTCTCAACATTTCCTCTTATGTCAGATACTCTAAGCCCTTAAGCATCTTCATGGCTCTTTGGCTCTTTCCAAACACGTCCACATCTTTCTTGTGCTAGGAGCCCAGAACTGGACACAGCACTCTAAATGCAGCCTTACTAATGCTAAACAGAGGGGAAGGATCACCTCTTTAGACCTTCCAGCAACACTCTTCAACTTGCCTCCAGGACCCCCAGGACCTTTTCCAGAAAGCTGCTTTCCAGCCCGGTGGTCCCAAGCACGTACTAGTGCATGGGACTGTTCCTCCCCCGGTGCAAGATTTTCACTTCCCTTTGTTGAACTTCACAATGCTCTTGTCAGCCCATTGCTCCAGCCTCTTGAGGTCCCTTCTGGATGGCAGTACAATCCTCTATTGTACCAGTCCTAATTTTGTATCATCACAAACCTGCTGAGAGGACACTCCACTCCACTGTCCGGATCATTAATGAAGATAGTAAAACAGGACTGGACCAAGCACTGATCTGTGGAGTACACCGCTAGTTACTGGCCTCCAAACAGACTTTATGCCACTGATCACCATCCTCTGGGCCCAACTGTTCAGCCAGTCTTCAATCCACGTGACTGCTCATCCAGCTCATGCATCATCAGCAACTCTATAAGGATTGTAAGGAAGACAATTGTCAAAAGCCGTACTGAAGTCAAGGTAGACAATATGCACTGCTATAGCCTTTTATCTACCCAAGCCAGTAATTTCATCGGAGAAGGTTGTCAGGTTCGTTAAACATGGCTTCCCCTTGGAGAATCTGCGCTGATTACTTCCCATCATGTTATTGTCCTTTATGTGCCTGGAAATGGTTTCCATGACTACATGTTCCATCACCTTCTTGGGTTTCAAGGTAAGGCTGGCTGGCTTGTAGTTAGTTTTCTGGGTCCTTCCTCCTGTCCTTTTTGAAGACAGGAGACACATTTGCCTTCCTTCAGCCTTCAGACACCTCTACCGATCACCATGATCAGAGCAGCCTTACAAAGATGTCGTGGTTTAAGCTGAATCCAGGACAAAAGACATTAGCACTTGTGGGTTCATCCCATCACCAACAGACTTACATATTTCCAGTTTATGTAAGCATTCTCTAACTTGATCTTCTTCCACCAAGTGTATGCTGTTCTTGCTTCAGACTTTCCCCTGGTTTCTAAGGCCTGGGATTGCTGAAGGCTGGCATTACTTGTTAAGGCTGAGATGAAAAAGGCATTCAGTACCTCAGCCTTCTCCATGTTCTGTGTCACCAGGGCTCCTGTCCCATTTAGTGGTTCCACTGACCTCAGTATCTTCACAGTCCCACAATGTTTGTGAGGCAAGATGCTCAGTCTTGAGTGGTTCAAGTCTACTGAGATACATCCTAAGCAGCGTCCACCTCTGGGTGAAATATTATGGTGTCAGGTTGTTGTGGTTTAAGCTTAGTCGTAAATTAGACAAAGCACGTAGCCTGCTAGTCCCCCCCCACAACCTGTCCTTCC